>QARZ01040428.1:28541-40402 GCA_013407115.1 Glycine latifolia
CATCATCAATGAAAGCCCCATGAAATGAGTGCAAGAAAATGGAAGAACAGAAATGAAAATGAAGAACAATGAAGAACAGTTGAGAGAAAATAAGAGAAAGGGTTTTAATTCTAAAAACTTCTAAAAGTCACTACAAAATGTGTTTGTACTAAAATGAAGTGTGTCCATCCAAATAACTAAAATCACTTAAATATAGTGACTGAGTCAATAGAAAAGGATGGGCCACAATGAAGCCCAACTAATCTAACTAATTACTAATTACATCAATTTCGCAGCCCAAAATTCAAGTGCAGTGGTTCTGACTTCCAAGCCTAAAATGACCCTCAAAATGACAGAATTAGCCTCGGCTTATCTCTGACAAAATTGTAGATAATTTCCTTATCTTTCCAGGAACTACTCATATGTGTCATTTGGAGTTCTGTAGAGTTCTCTAGGTCCTGTGCAGGGAAGATAGGTCAAGTAAGCAAAAACTCTGAAAATAAGCAACAATTATCAATTAAGCCCACTTGTTTGCCTAAGGCAAAAACTGAATTAGAATGGGAAAATAAAAGTCCAAGAGAAGTCAAATAAGCTAACAAAAATAGAAAAATATTAAACTAAAAATACTCAATCATATCTACACGTGGGGTGCAGTGACCGGTTGGATATCCTTGCGAGGAAGGGTTTACGAATTTTAAGCATCCCAAGAGAGAAAGGAATTATTTAAAATTCCTGTCCCTAGCTATCCATGCTTAGTGCATCAGTGATGTTGTGTAAGTGCATGGGGGTGCATGACTGGATAACCTTGCGATTGAGGGTTTACAATTTTAAGCATCCCAAGAGAGAAAGGGATTCTTTAAAATTCCTGTCCCTAGCTATCCATGGTCAGTGCATCGGTGATGTTGTGTAAGTGCATGGGGGGTGCGTGACTAGATAACCTTGATATGAAGGGTTTATGAATTTTAAGTATTGCAAGAGAGAAATGGATTGCTTAAAATTCCGGTCCCTATCTATCCATGGTCAGTGCATTGATGGTGCCCATGTTTCATACTTTATAATTTCATGGATGGAAATAGAATGATGGACAATAAGTACCAAGGGTACTAGGGGGCAATCACTTTGTTTGGAACTCCCTTGTGATTCAAGGCTGATCAACATGGAGGGAGGACCAATGCATGACAGGGTGACCTCGACGAGCTACTGCATCATTTTCCTGAGAGAGAGTATTTCCATGAGGATGATACCACATTGCATTTTGAGAGATGAGTTAGGTCCATGCATCATTCTGAGCATGATTGTTTGAGTTGTGAAGCGAATTGGATGATGGGTTTGTCGAGTGTGTATTGGACTGATGGACTTTTGGTAATGATTGTGGTTATTAATGTTGTTTCCTTTCTAATTGTTGTTACCTGATGCTTGTTGATTTTATATAATAAACTCACCCTTGCATTTGTTGTACCGTGTGGTTGGTACCTCTGATGATTGCAAACTTTCATTTGTATGAGCAGATGAGCAGCAATAGGTGACCTTGGAGGGAGATATTCTTTTTGTTGGAGTCGCCAAGCCGACATGATGACGTTGGAATTCTTTTTGGAAAGAGTTGTGCTTTGTTAATCAACTCTTTCATAATTAGTCCCTTAATTCTTTTTGTGGACATGTATGTTTTGAGTTGTAAATACATGTAAAACTAAATTAAGTTTCAATCATGTGAATGATGAGTACTGATTTAGAATATGTATACATATGTATTCAATTATTGTAATTGTATCGTGTGTACGATGGTTGTATTATTGCAAAAGACTTACTACCATTTTCATAATCAAATTAATGAAGTTTTCATTAAAATTTAAAATTCACACGATTAAAGTTAGTGATGCCATAGCGACGAGGCGGGTCATTACAGTTTAGCCTTCCATGATCATCATCAGTGGAAGACCCACGAAATTAGTACAAGAAAATGGAAGAACAGAAATGAAATGAAGTAGAAAACTGAAGAATAGTGAAGAACAATGAAGAACAGTTGAGAGAAAATGAGAGAAAATATTTTAATTATGAAAACTTCTAAAAGGAACTACAAATATAGTGTCTGAGTCAGTAGGAAAGGATGAGCCATAATTAGGCCCATCCAATCTAACTAATTACTAATTACACCAATTCGCAACCCAAAACTCAAGTGCAGAGGTTCTGACTTCCAAGCCTAAAATGACCCTCAAACTGATAGAATTGGCATCGGCTTATCTCTGAAAAAATTGAAGATCTTTTCCTTATCTTTCTATGGACTACTCATATGCACCATTTGGAGTTTTTTTATAACTCTCTATGTCCTTCACAAGGAAGATATTTCAAGTAATCAAAAATCTAAAAATAAGCAACAATTATCAATTAGGCCCACTTGTTTGCCTAAGACAAAAACTAAATTAAAGTGAGAAAATAAAAGTCCAAAAGAAGTCAAATAAGCTAAGAAGATTAGAAAAATATTAAACTAAAAACACTCAATCAAATATCTCATCATTCCACCATGAGTTCGTGTCCGCTTTCATGTCTCTCATGCGTATTACTCTCTTGGAGAAAAAATCCTAGCCACACGAGTACTCGTTGTAACGCCCTGAAATTTCGATAACTGAAAATATACATTTGATGTATTTATTATATTATTTTATTAATTTTTTTAATTAGGATTATTTGAAATATTGTGTGAATTATCCTTGTTCAATTGCTTGGTGTGGATGTTAAGTTATGTGGAGTTTGTTTGGGCAGCGTTAAAATTGAGTAATTTCGAGTTTGACCCAAAACCTGTTTTGGTAAAATCACAATTCTGGATAGTTTAACCGTTGGATTTCCTTCAAATTTTAAAGGTAGCCTCCTAACCCAAATATTTAACTTTTGACCGTTGTGATTTTATTGAATAACATCTGAATCATGAGATATTAATTTTTCATATAAGCAGTGAGATTTCAAAAATTGGGTCAGCAAAATTTGTCTGGATGAGTAAAGTTGGTTATAAATTCACACAGCAGCATTAAAACACAAAATTCTGGTCTTCTTCTTCCCCAAGAAGCCACCCAACCCCTCACCCTCCTCCTCCACCAGTCATGACCATCGGTGACCACCATGAGCCACCGTTTCTTGCTTTTGAACCACCACACGGAGATGAACACTTTAATTAGAGCAAAATCTTCAAAACTCAACTTGAGGATTCGGTAGAGAATGAAGCCTCCAATCTTCCCTTCGTGGTTTCTTCAAGGTAACCGTATTTTCTGTTTCTTCTCCTAGCTAGTTTGAAGCCTATCTTAATATCTCTTGTGATTTGGATACCGTTATTGGGTGTTTTTATACTTCCTTTGAAAAATCTTTGAAAATGAGACGTTGTAAAAGTTTCCTTTTTATAATATTGAAGTCATTTTTGTAACCTCCGTTGAGCCCCGATCACATTGGTGTGATCGAAATTTCAAAATGATGTCATTTTGATGTGAACTTCCAAAACACCATTTTAGCCCCTTTTTAAATTTAAGTGGGTATTTGACCCAAATTTAATGTTAACCTTGTCTTTGAAATCTATACTAAATTATATTCAATTTGGTATACATAGCTCTGTGTTTGGGCCAAAGCACTTGAACTTGAGACATCTCAAAACGATGCTACAAGGAGCTAACAGAGGGAGATAGATAGGTAAGGGGAGTTTATTGTTTGTTTACAGTTTTTTATACCATAGTTGGGGGTCAGGGAACCCAATTATGGAGATGCATGTCTGTCCCTGTTGTGTGATGGTTTTCAAGAAAAACTATGTTTTAAACTAATGGGATGTGATGTATTATTGATGTATGTTTGTTCCTGTTGTGTGCTCGTTTTCAAGAAAAACTGTGTTTTTAACTAATGGGATGTGATGAATTTGTTATTGATGGATAAAACTGTGACTGATGTTGTTGTTGTAATGATTGGATTTTTGGGAAAAGCCTTAATTACAAAGGAGACTCTGCCCAAAATTTTATAATATATTTTCCTATTTAATTCTTTACTAAATTTTAAATGAGCATAAGAGTTTGTTTTCTATATTGTAGTTCTCCTCTTTAATTTAGAAATTTCCTAAAATATCGGTCTTGTGGTATGATGAATTGTGAATGTATGAAATTTGTGTTGTTTGAAGACTTGGGGCATATGAATCTCAGGCATATGTATTACATATAGACGTGAAATGTGATTGCTTGTGATGTTGTTGATGATATTGAGATTGAGATGCTATTGATGATGATGTTGAAAATGAAATAATGATGATGTGGTTGATGATGTTGAAACAAGATAATGTTGGTATGCTTGATGATGTTGAAATGAGATAATATAGTTGATAATATTGAAATGAGATGATATTGAAATAAAATGATGTTGATGTTGTTGATGACATTGAGATGAAATGATGTTGATGTTGATAATGATATTGATGAGAGATAATGTTGATGTTGACAATGTCATTGTATGCTGTGGATACACATGAGGGGTGTATGACTAAATATCCTTGCGGGGAAGGGTTGGTCCCTATCCACGGTCAGTGCATTGATGAGCCCATGGTTGTATGTTGTGTATGTATATGGGGGGTGCATGATTGGATATCCTTGCGAGGAAGGGTTGGTCCCTATCCATGGTAAGTGCATTGATGGTGCCTATGTTTCATACTTCATAATTGCATGGATGAAAATAGAATGAAGGCAGTGTGTACATGTGGTTTTATGGGATGAAAATGCAGGTAATAAGGAGCCACTCGGTTTGGAATTCCCTTGAGACTCTGGCTTATCACTAAGGAGGGGAATGGCCAGTGCACGATAGGGTGACCCTGATAAACTAATGAATCATTTTCCGAAGAGAGGCTATTTCCATGAGAATGGTACCACATTACATTTTGAGAGTTGAGTTAGGTGCATGCATCATTTTGAGCATAATTGATTTTAATTATGGAAAAAGTGGATGACTAGTTTGTTAAGTGTGTGTAAACTAATCGATTACTAAGAATGATTGTGGTTGTTGTTGATTTTAAGGGAAGCTGCAAGAAGATTGAAGCAAGGATGAAGGCTTGGTGTTTTAACTTTTTACATGCCCAATCATTTGAAGGCATTTGTAATTTGTCTAAGTGGTTCAAGTGCTTTGCTTTGTGATCTTTCATTTGCATTTGCATTCTCATTCTCATGCATACATGTTTTTGGTCAAAATCTCAAAGCAATCCAATGATTTCATAAGAAGTTAAGTTCTCATGGCTAAGTCTTTGTAAAATGAAAACTTACTGTTTTAATCGATTACACAAGCATTTTAATCAATTAAAGACATTCATACTATTTTTGAAAAAGCCTTGAAGAACAGTTTAATCGATTACTAGCTTCTTGTAATCGATTACATAGTGCTATATGAAAAATATGCATCATTGGAATAATCGATTATCTTGTTATGTAATCGATTATCTTAACTTGTTAGTCATGATCATTTCTGGTATAATCGATTACCATTTTAAGTAATCGATTACACAAGCCATTTTCCTATTTTGAGCTTTATTGGTTTAATCGATTACCAGTAGTATGTAATCGATTATTTCTTCATGCTTCAAATACACTAAGACTGTTTTAATTGATTAGGTTTCAGTTTAATCGATTATCTTGTTCATGAAAACATTTTCAGGAAGCTCAAGAACATATTAATCGATTATGTTATATTTTAATCGATTACATATGATTAAATAATCGATTACCTTGTCGTTTTATTGTCAATTAAATCAGTTTTTTAAAAGCTTTAAATAACTTGTCTTTATAAATAGACTTGAAGCGAATTGTTCTGAGCAAACTTGAGCATTTGTGTGAATCGCTAAAAAGATAGAAAGCTTTTACTGATTTTTTCTAAGAGTGAAAAACCTCTCATGAGATCAAGAGAGTTGAGTCTTTGAGATAAGGTTTTAGAGAAAAGAAGAGATTTCAAGAGTTTTGCTTCTGAGCTTTGAATTGCATTCAACCTGACTGATTGGTAACATCATTCATTCATTCATTCATTTGAAAGATCACAGGTTGTATCTCTTGAATCTTTCTTTAGAATTTTTCTGTGTATTAAAAATTCTGTTGGTGTATATCTTTGATTCTTTAAAGCTATTTTCTAGAGTAGGGTTCTCCAGAGGGAAGAACAGAGAAGGGTTCTTTGGGTCTTGATCACTTGAAGTCTATAGTGTTTAGATTTTTGTTTCTTTGTCTAGTGTGGATAAAGGTGATCATTGTAAGCTGCTTGAAAGATTCTTTGATATAGTGAAAACTCTAACCTAGTGTGGGTTGGAAGTAACTAGATGTAGCCTCCAAGGTTGAGAGGTGAACCAGTATAAATTGCCTTGTCTCTTGTTTCAGATTGTGTATATTTCATTGGTTGTCTTTGTGAAATCAAAATATTATCATCAAAGAAACTATTTCTGATATTGCATACATATCAAGGATTAATCTTGATTGAAGAAAGATTTATGGATTTTCAAAAGGTGAACAAGTGATATGATCCAAGATTTTAATTCCACAATTTGTTTTAGAAAATTTTAAATATCAGTTTTAAACCAATTCACCCTTCCTCTTAGTTTATTTGCAGTATATTCATTGTGTTTTCAGTTGTTATTGTTGTTTTCTTTCTAATTATTGTTATCTGGAACTTGTTGATTTTTGTATAATAAACGCACCCTTGCAATTTTGTACCATGTGGTTGGTACCTGTAATGATCGCGAACTTTCGATCGTGGGAGCAAATGAACAGCAGTAGCTGACATTGAAGAGAGATCCTTTTTGTTGGAGCCGCCAAGCCGACACGATAACGTTGGAATTCATTTTGGGAGAGAGTTGTGTTTTGTTATTAACTCTTTCTTAGTTGGTTCCTCATATACTTTTTGGTTGGGCATGTAGATTTCAGACTTAAATACATGTAAAAAATAAACTAAGTTCTGACATGTGAATGACATATGGGGTTCAATTTATAAATATATGTATAGTTATTTATTTATGTATTTGTGTGATGTCTGGTGAATGTAGTAACGTGAAAAATTTACTACCATTTTTATAATCAAATTAATCGAGTTTTCATTAAAAATTGAGATTACATGTTTAGAGTAGTAATATCGTAGTGACGAGGCGGGTTGTTACACTCGTGCCCGAGTCCCTGTGAACAAAAAAAAAACATTGTATGTCATCGAGACACACAATGTCCACTAGAACAAAGTTCTAGTCAACATCAAGACTCGTGCTTGAGTCCCTACATCCACCATACAAAGGTGGACGTCTTTGGAGATGTATTGTGCCTACTAGAATAGGGTCCTAGTTGACACCGGGACTCATGCCCAAGTCCCCATAACTACCACACATAGGGTCTAACACACAAGTTCATTACAATCCTTGATTGTAAGTCAACTTTGTAACGAGCCGCCTCGTTGCTACGATATCACAACTCTAAACGTGCAATTTCAATTTTAAATGAAAACTCCATTAATTTGATTATGAAAATGAGCGTAAATTTTCACGACCATACACTCATCAGAGAACGTGCAAATACGTAAATAAATACACACACACACACACACATATATATATATCATTCACATTTCAGAACATGATTCAGTTTTTACATGTATCTAAGCCTGAGATTTACATGTCCAATCAAAAAGAATCAAGGAACCAAGTAAGAAAGAGTTGATAAATAACACAACTTTGTCCCAAAATAAATTCCAATTTTATCACATTGGCTTGGCGGCTCCTACAAAAGGATCTCCCTCCAATATCACCTACTGTTGCTCATGTGTTCCCACAAATGAAGGTTCGTGATCATTATAGGTACCAACCACACGGTACAAAATTGCAAGAGTGAGTTTATTATACAAGATCAAACATCAGATGACAATGTTAGCAAGAAAACAATAATAATAACCTAAATCATTCTTAATCCATCAGTTCAACATACAATCAATAAAACTAGTTGTAACACCCCATATTCCCTGTATCTGTACATTTTCTCATAAATATGCCTCCTTAGATAAATGACATAAATACCTTTGGATAATATTAAAAATGACCAAAATGTCCTTGGATAATTTCACAAATGACAGTTAGGTCCCTAAGATAAAAGACCAAAACACCCCTGAACAATTTTCGAAATGACGAATATGCCCCTAGGACGAAAATGACAATTATGCCCCTGGATATTTTTGAGAATAACCAAAATACCCCTAGATATTTTAGTGAGATATTTTAGGAGGAAATTCCATAAATACCCTTGAACAAATTGGATAATTACCATCACATCCTGAGGATGGTAAATTACCAAAATGCCCTTTAGGTAAAAATGATCAGATGACTTCAGAAATTTTGTGGAGACCTGGAAAATGGATGAAATACTTGTAGATAACTAAATATTAACCCAGAAGGTGACAAGAAATCATCAAATTGAATTTCTAGGAATATTGGTAGATATTTTGAAAAAGAGCTTAATCTAAACTACCATAGGTATCAGAAAATTATGAGAAGGATATAAATATAATCTATAGAATTTTCTCTTAATTGGGGAAGGAAAAGGATTCTTAAATAAGTTAGTTTAGTAAATTTAATAATTCATAAGACAAAATGGACCAATAAGAATAAAGAAAAAGTCATGAGAAGAAAAGTAAAAATGATATTAAGACTTAAGTTAGTTTCTAATAAATTTAGAATTTTATTTCTAAGAAAGCAATTGGAATTAGACTTTCATAAAACATAGAAATAATTTGATTCTAAAAAACAATATATGATAAGTGAAACAAAGCCTTAAATTCTTTAAACTAAAGTCATTTTATCTAAACAAAGCTTAATTAAAACACATTGTCCTAAAAATTCCTAGCTTGGCCGTGAATCTCCAAGAAGAATGAAGAAAGCTTTGGAAAAATGTGAAACCAAGCCACTTGGACGGTTAAGGGAGCAAAGAACAAGCTATTGGACCAAGTGGAAAGTTGCTTGACAAATAAAGAAACAAAAATCTTTTAAAAAACAAAGCCATTTCACGTGAAGGAGAAAAACCAAAGGCAAAGGCATAAGCCAAAAGTCTTGCACGGATGAAGCATGAAGAATGAAGAAAATTCAAGAACTTGAGTATTTGGAAGCAAGCCATTGGTTAGCCAATAAGAAGTGACCAACTAGAAAGCAAGCCATAAAAGCTTGAGATATTTTCTTCAATAAAAGCCAAGGAAACATAGCAATATAAAAGGATTGGTGGGGACCAAAGGGTGGCTGATTTTGCACGAAAAAAACCCCACTTTCAGCCATCCTTTCCACTTAAAACAAAAGCAAAAAAACAAAGGTCACACACAAGGCAAAGTCACGTGAAAGAGGTAGGAGCTTTTGAAGACAAGAAGTTAAATTTTAACCAAGGAAAGCCAAGGTATGGGGAAGTATTTGAGATACATGGTTTAGATATTCAATTAGGTTATGTTATCATTTAATTCTATAGGACTTAAGCTATGTTATTCATTACTTTTATAAGATTAAAGTTTTGTATACCATGTGTTTGTTCAAAATGCCTCAATGAATTAAATTGGTACATAAATAATAATTTGGATAATTAATCTTAACTAACCTAAAGAATAATTAATTTGAATTTAGACTAATAAGAAAAGTGACTAAGAAATCTAACTATTTATACTTTGAGGCCATATATACTTGCTTTATTAAGGATGCATGTTATTGTTATTACTTACTTGAATTTGAACTATGGTTGCACTAAAGTTTTATGTATATTGTTCTATTGAAAGTTTGGATGATACTTTGGTTAAGTAATTTAAAATAATGGTGATAACAATTAACTTGAATCTAATCTAGTAATAAAATGACTTAAGGTACGTGTTCCTTAGTGTTGTTGTACGTTAGCTTATTACTTGCTTTTTGTTAACCTATGGTAGAGTTAAAGTTTGTATGTTTTATTAGTTTAGATGATATTTGGCTAAGTTAATGATTATAATAAATAACTTGAAACTATTTTAGCAAACAAAAAGGGATTAAATAACTTAACTTTGGTATATGATGACTTTGGCCCAAAGAAATCCTTGTCTTAATATTTTATTAAAAGTTGCTTGTTATTTTACTATATGCTTGATATTTTACTAAAGTTGGTATGTTGAGTAATTTTGTATAATTTGATAAAGAATTAACATGTTTCTTGGTAGTGTTATGCTTTTGATGTTAAGAAATAAATAAAGAATTGTAGTATGTTGATGAAATATTGGAATCCTTGTGTTGATAAAGATGTTATGATTATCTATGGATTCCAAGAATGGTGTTAAACAATGACAAAATGCTAGATTATTGTCAAGCTTTATATGATGATAAAAGAAGATTTCTTGTTGCTTAAAAAGCATATGCCATGAGTGGTGATAGATGTTGAGCTTTAAGATGTATGAGAAGAAGAATAATTAAATAATTAAATAGGTGATAAAAAGAATCATTCATGCATTTTCATATGCATATGCCTGGCGGGGGCTAGTCCGTGTTGTTGTTTTTGTCAGATAGCTAAACTGAGTCCACGCGTTCAAAGGTGTTATGAACTTGGGGGTAGTTGAGACAGGGAGGACCACACCACCATGATGATCACATAGGTGGAGGTGACTATCCTACGCGCCCCTGGGCTACCCCGACTGGTTGGATAAGTTTATTTGTGCCACCAGAGTGGGTGAGGCTATCTTGACCGTGGCCACTGTTGATGATTTAATAACCTGAGATCTCAGTCATGCATCATTTAATAAAGAAAACATGCATCAGACATTATGAACATTGATTTATGATTATTCTACTATTATTCTGTATTTTACTATTTTGTGCTGTTGAAACCTGTTGATTTATCTAAACTATGTTTATCATGTACTTATCCCTGTGTTGTGTCTGTGGTTGACACCTGTGATGACCCCAATTTACTTGGGCGAGCAGAAAGACAGTAAAGAGCTGAGATGATGTGATGGTGAAGATTGGATGATTTGCTTGTTGTACTTGGCTTGGTGTATTTTGGCTTGATGTATTGTTGCCCTGGTATGATGGTATTGCCTCTGAAGTTATGAAATTTGTATGAGACTATTTTAGTGATGGTCTGTATTTTATTTTGGAAGACTGTACACGGACTGTTATATTTAACTATACTTCTCGTTATAAATGAATCGTGATGAGGATAATCATTTACGTTACTTACGAATCATAAAATTAGCAAGCAAAGCGAAAAGAATTTTCGTGAAAAAATTTATACTAATCTAATTTTAAAACAAAATGGACACGAAATTTTATATAAAATCAATCAAGCACGAGTGAGTAAAGAGAGGCGTTACACTAGTCATCAACTTTTTCTACAATTCAAATCAATTATGCTCAAAATAATGCATGCACTTCACTTAACTCTTAAATGCAATATCATATCATTCGTCAGGAAATCGCCTAAGCGTGTCCATGTGACACTCTCACTTAGGAAAACTAGGCAGTAATTGTCGAGGTCACCCTATCGTGCACAGGAAACTCCCCCCATGTTGATCAACACGAGTCTCAAGGGAGTTCCAAACCGAGTGATACGCCCCTTAGTACCCGAATTTTCGTTCATGGAAAACCACATGTACTTACTGACGAAGTTTATATTATTTCCATGCAATTATTAAGTATGAAAGATGGACACCATCAATGCACTGACTGTAGATAGTTAAAAATTTTAAGCAATCTCCTTCCCTCTCAGGGATATCCAACAAGTCATTGCAGCCCCATGTATACACACAACATACATCCATCATGATGAAATCATTAACATCATCAACATCAATATCATCTCATCTCAATGTCATCATCAACATCAATATCATCTCATCTCAATGTCATCATCAACATCAATATCATCTCA
>QARZ01040428.1:40412-76396 GCA_013407115.1 Glycine latifolia
ATCTCAATGTCATCAACATCATCTCATTTCAATATCATCATCATCACAAGCAATCGCATTCTACATATGTACATGTAAATTCATGCATGGGATTCCCATTCCCCAGGTCTTCAGACAACACAAATCTCTTACAATAACAATCCATAATACCATGAGATTGATATTTTAAGAAAATGCTAAATTAAAGAGGAGAACTATAAACTCTTATGCCCATTTAAAATTTAAGAAAAAGTAAATTGAAGAACATGTAAAATTTTGGGCAAAGTTTCCTCTGTAATTAAGACTTTTCCCAAAAAATCTAATCATTAAAACAACAACATCATTCATAATGTCATTCATCAATAACAAATATATTGCAACATCCCATTAGTTTAAAACACTTTTTTTCTTGAAAACCAACATGTAACAGGGATAGGCATACATCCCCATAATTGGGTTCCCTGACCCTAACTATGGTATCAAAAACTTTAAACAAACAATAAACTCCCATCACCTATCTATATTATCCTGTTAGCTCCTCGGGGCGTTGTTTGAGATCTCTTAGGTTGACGTCTGTTAGTCCAAACAGAGAACTCTATATACCAAATCGAAGGCAATTCAATATAGATTTCAAAGACAAAGTTAATATTAACATTCGGGGTCAAATACCCACTCAAATTTAAAAGGGCTAGAATGGTGTGTTTGGAGTGTACATCAAAGAGACGTAATTTTGAAATTTCGATTACGTCAATGTGATGGGGGCTCAGTGAAGGTCACAAAAATGACATCAATATTATATAAAGATAACTTTGGTAACATCTCATTTTGAAAGGTTTTTCAAAGGAAGTGTAAAAACATCCAATAATAGTACCCAAATCATAAGAGATACTAAGACAGGCTCAAACTAATTAGGAGAAGACAAGGAAATCATGGTTACCTTGAAGAAACCACGAAAGGAGAATTGGAGGCTCTATTCTCTACTGAATCCTCAAGTTGAGTTTTGAAGATTATGCTCCAATTAAAGTGTTTCTCTTCCTACGGTGGTCCAGTGGCAAGCAATGACGGCTGTAACGACCCACCTCGTCACTACAATATCACTAATTCTTAATCGTGCAAATTTCAAACTTTAATGAAAAATCCATTAATTTGATTATGAAAATGATAGTAAATTTTTCACGATAATGCAATTATCATACACTCGATACAATTACATAATTAAGTATACATACATACATACATACATACATATATATATATATATATGTATATTGAATCAGGGCATATCATTCACTTGTCAGTACTTAATTTAGTTTTACATGTATTTACACTTGGAATCTTACATGTCCAACAAAAGAATCAAGGAACTAACTAAGAAATAGTTGATTAATAAAACACAACTCTTTCCCAAAAAGAATTCCAATGTCATCATGTCTGCTTGGTGGCTCAAACCAAAAAGAATTTCCCTCCAGAGTCACCTAATACTGCTCATCTACTCACACAAACGAAGGTTCACGATCATCACAGGTACCAACCACACAGTACAACAAATGCAACGGTGAGTTTATTATATACCACCAACGAACATCAGATAACAACAATTGGAAAGGAAACAACAATAACAACCACAATTATTATCAGAATTCCAACAGTCCAATATACACTCGACAAACCAATCATCCAATTCATTTCACAAATCAAACAATCATGATCAGAATGATGCATGCTCCTGATAATCACTCTCACCATGCAATGTGGTACCATATCCACAGAAATAGCCTCTCACAAGAAAATGATTCATCGCCTATCAGGGTCACCCTATCGTGCACTGGCCATCCCCCCCCCACGGTGATCAACCAGTGGCACAAGGGAATTCCAAAACTGATGGTCCCTTAGTACTTGCGTTTTTAGCCCCTAGAAACTCACAGGTACGTGCATGCCTTCATTCTATTTCCATTAATGCAATATGAAGTATGAAACATGGGCACCACCAATGCATGACCATGGCCAAGGACACACCCTTCCTCGCAAGGATGACCAGTCATGCACCCCCCATGTACATACACAACCATACAAATATAGGCTCATCAATGCACTGACCGTGGCTAGGAACACATCGTTCCTTGTAAGGGTAATCAATGGTCACTGCATCCCATGTGGACATACACAACATACAACCATGGGCACCATCAATGCATGACCCGGCTAGGAACACATCATTCCTCGCAAGGATAACCAGTCATGCACACCCCATGTGTATCTGTGTGTATCCACATCATACAATGACATTGTCTACATCAACACTATCTCTCATCAATGTCATGATCAACATCAACATCATGTTATCTCAATGTCATCAATAGCATCACATCATTTCAGTTCAATGTCATCATCATAAACATCAATATCATTTCATTCCGACATTATCAACCACATAAACGTTATCTCATATCAACATCATCAACCACTTCAATGACATCTCAATGTCAACATCATCAACAACATCAATAATAAATTCATTGCATCCTATTAGTTCAAAACATAGTTTGTCTAGAAAACGAGCACACAACAAGATCTAACACACATCAATAATAATTATACCGCATCCCATTAGTTAAAAAAGAAACATAACTTTTCTTGAAAACCAGCACACAACAGGGATAGACAGATATCTCCATAATTGGGCTCCTTGGCCCCCAATTATGGTGTCAAAACTATAACGAAGGAATAAATTCCCCTTACCTAACTAGGAGTTCTCCCTTTACGGCCTAGCGATGTTGTTTCGCAATCCTTTGAATACGCGTGCTTGTCCGAACGCAGATCTCTATATACCAAATCGAAGACAATTTAGTATAGATTTCAGAGGCAAGATCAATGTTAACAGTTAGGGTCAAATACCCACTCAAATCAAAAAGGGGCTAAAAAATGGTGTTTTAGGAGTCCACATCAAAAGACATCATTTTTAAATTATAATCACACCAATGTTCCTTGTGGTGGTTGATGGTGGTTGTGGGTGGTGGAGAGAGAAGTTCTAGGGTTTGGGTGTGAGTTTAGAGAGAGAAAGGAAAGTGAAATCGCATTTTTGCATTTGCTGGTGTATATATAACCCAAGTCCCTCACTCAGGGCGCCCTTCCTCGCTCAGCGCGACAGTAGATCTCACTCAACGCAATTTTTTCTCTGTCTGAAAATATCTGGGAATTGCGCTCAGCGCGACTGCATGTCTCACTCAAGGCACTGGTCGCACTTAGTGCGATATCAAAAGTCATCATCTTGAAGATCTCAACAGTTAAAAGATGCAGAGATGGATTATGAAGCTGTTGTCCAAATTTGAAAGCAATCCAATGGTTAAAATATATGGGATGGTAGTTTTACCAAAGCAGGTTATGGGTCGAACTATCACTCACGTATCATAACCACAAATCACAACTTAACATACATACCAAGCAATTGCACCAGGTTAAATGCACCAAAACTCAACTAATCTAAATGAATCAAATAATCAAATGACACAACAATCACATCAAACATCTATTTTTAGTTGTTGAAATTTTAGGGTGTTACAACGGCTTGTGGCGGTCACCGGTGGTCGTGTGTGGTAGAGGAGATGGGTTAGTGCTTAGGTGAGTGTTATGGGGGAGAAGAAAGGTTAAATATGCATTTTTTGGCACTAATGGACGTATTTATAGGCTATAGATCTCACTTACGAGCTCGTCTCGCTAAACAAATTTTTCTCTTTGTCTGGAATTGAACTTAGCACATTGTTCGTGCTAAGAGAGATGTCCAAAGTTGTTATTTCACAAATCTCAAAGAGTCAAAACATGAAGATGTGAGTTCGGAACCTACAGGCCAAATGTGAAGGCGATCCAACGGTTATCAAGTCTAAGATTGTGATTTTACCAAAAATAGGTTTTGCATCAAAAAATAAATCACACATTTCCGACATAGATCAAACAAACTTCACATAACCTAACATCCACACCAAACAGTTGTACAATGATAATTTACACAGTACTTCAACTAATATAAACTAATCAAATAACACAAGAAATAAATCAAACATCTATTTTCAGTTATCGAAATCTGAGGGTGTTACATACTGGGTCACACTGATAAGTGCCCTAATTCAGTTAAATTCATGTTTCAAATACAGGCACTTATCTTTTGATTTCAATAACTTTTGCTTATAAACTTGCCCTAAACCAAGTTAAATTATATTTATTACTTGTATGAATGTAGTTTTTATATTTCGGAAGATTAATCCAATCATGCTTTGTATTTTGATAGATTCCGTGGACTTCCAAAGCTTTCGTACACTTAGAGCAAGTAAAAATGAATCATAAAGCAAACCTAGGAGGTGCAGCAAGCAAAACAGGCCCAAAATGCATCAAGGCCCAAAAGCTTCTTCTGGAAGGTACATTTAACTCACCCAAGCGAGTGAAATAGGCATAACTAGCTCGCCCAAGCGAGCAACACTTGCAATTGGGCCTTCAAGTGGCCAAGTGGACGTCCAAGTTGGGCTTTAACTCGCCCAAGCGAGTGGAAAATGAATAAATTGGTCGCTTGGGTGACCAAACTCGACCAGGCCAGCCCCTATAAATACCCAAGCACCCCCAAGGCCAAACTCACTTCTTGCAACTCCTTCTTCCTCCTCCTTGCTTCTTCTAAGATTTTTCTTTAGTTTAGTTTTTTAAATATTAGTATTAGGTAGGTTAAGAAAGTGAGAGAAGTGAGATTAAGTGTGGAGACTCTGCCGAAAAGAAGCAGTGATGGGGCCCTTCATCAATTCTTCTCTCAAGGAGGTTCTCTCCATGATTGGTTAGTTTCTCTTAAGGATTGGATGTAATCTTCTACTTTTAAGTATCTCTTTTAATATTTATTTATGCATAAGTCTTTTCTATTAATTATTGGTAATTTTATTCCATTCTTAATGCTTGATTCTACATGATCACTAGTTTCATGAAATTGGATTCTAAAAAGTTTAACTGGGAAGTACTCTTAGAATTTGAACTAAATAATTTTACTCTTTAGGTTACGTTGCTAGGGATAGAGCATAACGTTTAGATTGCAAATAGCATGCGATTATGATTGTAATGCTGGGTTATTTACTTCGTATGCAAGGGATCGATATTCGATAAATATCCTTAGAACTCGATTGCGAGGAATCGATTCGAGGTTAATTAATGTGTGCATCAATAATGATAGAAAATGATTTATACATGGTAATATTAATTGGATACTGAGGGTATGAATGATGAAATCCAAATCCTACGCTTTTCTTGAATTAATTAGTTTTCGTACTTTTTAGTTATCTTTCGTTATTTTCGTAAAACCATCAAAACTTCGACCATACTCGTTGTACATAACTATTAAACTGTTGAATTCTATTTGGATTAACTGAGTAGCACAAGTCCCTATGGAGACGAACTTTTATAAATTTTGTAACTTACAACGACAATTGGTACGCTTGCCAATAGTCTAACAAGTTTCTGACGCCGTTGCCGGGGACTTGAGTCACTCGCTCAGTTCTTTCCAATTTAATTTTTCAGTTGAATAGGACTTTTTCTTTGCTTTCATTATTTTTTTATTTTGTATAAATTCTCTTTTGTTTTATTTTATTTTATTTTCCCTAACCTCGGTACTTACAAATTATTGCAAGTTTGTCCTTTTTCCTTTTGAGGTAAATTGCTTGCAGATACATCGTTATTAAATTTAGAAATTACCAAGACCATAAAGGAAAAGAAACAAACAGCCAAAAAATCTACCGAGTAAAATCTTCTTCTATTTTGATTCTCCTTCACTAGTAAAGCCACCTGTAATTTATATTATGGCTGATAAAGGAGGGGGAGAAGAAAATAGACCACCACGGATGACTCTTGGTGACCATGTGTATCAACAAAGACCAAAGCATTACAACAGCATAGTCATTCCTCCTTTCAGTAAGAGGGTTGTGGAATTGAAGCCTGCATTGCTCAGTCTTATTGGATCACATCCATTTGCTGGACTAGATCATGAAGATCCATACACTCATTTGTTTACCTTCATGGAGCTGTACAAGATTCTTTTTCCTCCATCTAGATTCATAAGCGCAAAATCAGCAATTGCTACTTTTTCCCAAGGATTTAATGAATCTCTCTGTGAAACATGGGAGAGATTCAAATCACTACTGCGGAGGTGCCCAAACCACAATTTTGATGATGCTGCACAATTACATATTTTCTACAGTGGCTTAAAACCTCAAACAAAGATGATTCTTGATGCCTCAGTTGGAGGTACGATGATGTCAAAGAGCTCGGAGGAAGCAATTGTAATCATTGACTCCATAGCAGCCAGTGATTACCAGTCTCATCATGATAGATCTCCAATTCAAAGAAAAAGTATAATTAAGCTGGATACTCAGAATGCAATTCTAGCTCAAAATAAACTGTTGACTCAACAATTAGAGGCCTTAACAAAACAAATAGGCCAACTTCCTCAACAAATTCAACAAGCACCTTATGGTTGCCAACAAGAGGAGGTCCATTATTTGCAGAATTAGACTAGACCTCAGCAAAATTATCAAGGAAATTACCAAGGCTACATAGGTGGTCCAGGCTCAAATCATCCTTATGGCTGGAGGCAACAAAATGATAATGCGTATTATGGTTCAACTAACTCTTCTTTTGCAGGTCCCTCTAATAACTCTTATGTAGGTTCTTCAAATATGAGTCCACCACAACAACAAGAAGAAGCTCAGCCTGATAGAATATCAAAATTGGAAGATACTCTAACTCAGTTTATGCAGATGTCCATTTCAAATCAAAAGAACACTGAGGCTTCCATCAAAAATCTTGAAGTTCAGGTTGAACAACTTGCAAAACAACTATCTGAGAATAGCAGTGGACCTTTTTCAGAAAATCCAAAAGAACTAAGGGAGTGTTTTAGAGTGGATGTCTTGAATGGAGGAATTTCTGACTCCAAGAAGTTAGTTCAAGGAAAAGATCATTTAGAGAAAATATCAACTGAAGCATTGAAGGAGATGAGTGAATCTGAAGAATAAGATAGTTTAGATCATCTCCAACAACCAGATGCTTTCAAGGAAATTCCTTACCAGCAAACTCTTGTTGAGGAAATGTTAGAGGAAGTGAAAAATCAAGAATCACCAATAAAGGTAAACGCAGTACCTCCATATGCTAAAAATGCTTTCCTTGCAGGAAATTCAAAGAAACTAGTTATCAATAAATCAATGCTCTCTGAAAAAGAAAAGAAACTGGTGAAAATGTTGGAAGAAAATACAAAAGCCATTGGCTCATCCCTATTGTCCAATTGCTGGGAGCCAAAGCCATAACAAAGGCGTCCAGCTAATAAGACGTTAAAGAAGCGCTCCTGGGAGGCAACCCAGTGTTTTTAAGCTTTCTTTTAAAATTTGAGTCTTATGTTTTTGAATTATATTTCTTAACTTTAATTTTTGAATTTTATGTCTTTTTGGAAAGTATCATCTGTTTTGCTAGAACTGGAATATAGGTCCATTGGTTAGGGGGAGTAGCAAAGCAGGTGAAGAAGAAGAACGTGGCAGATCCTGTTGATTATCTAAATGGAGGACATCAAGCTCCTCAGCCACGATCTTCAAAAATCCGTGACATTGTTTTTAAATTTCTTTACTGCTTTGTAGTTTAAATTCAGTACTTTGTTTATTTAGTTACTATGTTTTGCTTGAATAAGTTGTGTGCATTTATAATTCTTTTTGGTATTGCACACAGAGGTATTTTGTTAACATAGTTGTATAAATCTTTTTGGGACTTAACTGATATAACATGTTTTGAAAAGAGTCAACAGATATAAATGTTTTGAAACTTTTTTTTTGGATCAGAACACCATAAAATGATTTTTGGAAACTTTGAGAATGAAAAGCAAAGGAATGGTTTCCAAAGATCAAATGAAGGTAGGACTTTTTTCATGGAATTGATAAATAACATCTTTCGAAACATTGATTTGAATTGAACATGAAAGCAGACCTTAAGCCAAGTGAGTGTGTGCAACCACATAAATTACATTTAGTGTCCGCACTGATATGATTTATAATTGATTTTGCATGAATTTCTAATTGTCATAACATATGATGCATGGCTATGATTTAGGCCTTCTTTCTTTTTTTAACATTTTTTTAAGCCACTGGCCAAAAAGCTATCCCAATATAAATATAATGATTTGCCATTTGCAAACCCTTTTGAGCCAAACACTTGATATTTTGTTGGAACCCTATCCTAGGATAAGAATTCCTTACCTTACCTTAGGTTAGGAGAGCAAAAAGGGAAATATTTTGTTGATGGAAACTTTTTGGGTAGCTCATGCGATGAAAAAGACTTTTAAATGTGGCTATATGCTATTCATGTGATAAAAAAAAGAAAAGAAAAAGAAAAAGGAAACAAATTCCTTGTGTTTAAAGTATTGTACAAAGTATTTGGGTGAAATGGAAAAATTGATATCTTAGCAGAAAAAGGAAAAAATAGGAAGTGATAATCTAATTATTTTATCTTTACTTGCTCTCCTATTCTCGAGGTCTTTTTGAATATCCAAAAAAACCAAGACTCCTTTCTAAGCCAGGCCCAACCCTAAAAGTCCTAATGATCCATGATAAATATGTATTTTGATTTGATGAGAAATGAACTGCAAAATTGATCTATAAGGTATCAGTGTTGCAATTGAGACTAAACACTCACCTGTGAGAAGTAAACACCTTCGAGAGGTTTTCCTCTGTTTGAATCAAGCACATGTTTCCTCTAATGCTCTTTAGAAATGAAATGTGAATTGATCTTAATCTCATTTGGTTTTGTAAATTCCATCTTTTGTTTCAAATTCTTGAGGTTGACTAAATTAAAACATGTTCTGATCACTCTAAAAAGTTGATTCTTTACAAAGCATGTTCATCCTCTATATTCCTATTAATTATAGTGTTAGTTACTTTGCTTGAGGACACGCAAGATTCTAGGTTAGGAGGAGTGATAAGTGCCCTAATTCAGTTAAATTCATGTTTCAAATACAGGCACTTATCTTTTGATTTCAATAACTTTTGCTTATAAACTTGCCCTAAACCTAGTTAAATCATATTTATTACTTGTATGAATTTAGTTTTTATATTTCGAAACATTAATCCAATCATGCTTTGTATTTTGATAGATTCCGTGGACTTCTGAAGCTTCCGTACACTTAGAGCAAGCAAAAATGAATCATAAAGCAAACCTAGGAGGTGCAGCAAGCAAAACAGGCCCAAAATGCATCAAGGCCCAAAAGCTTCTTCTGGAAGGTACATTTAACTCGCCCAAGCGAGTGAAATAGGCATAACTGGCTCGCCCAAGCGAGCAACGCCTGCAATTGGGCCTTCAAGTGGCCAAGTGGACGTCCAAGTTGGGCTTTAACTCGCCCAAGCGAGTGGAAAATGAATAAATTGGTCATTTGGGCGACCAAACTCGACTAGGCCAGCCCCTATAAATACCCAAGCACCCCCAAGGCCAAACTCACTTCTTGCAACTCCTTCTTCCTCTTCCTTGCTTCTTCTAAGCTTTTTCTTTAGTTTAGTTTTTTAAATATTAGTATTAGGTAGGTTAGGAAAGTGAGAGAAGTGAGATTGAGTGTGGAGACTCTGCCGAAAAGAAGCAGTGATGGGGCCCTTCATCAATTCTTCTCTTAAGGAGGTTCTCTCCATGATTGGTTAGTTTCTCTTAAGGATTGGATTTAATCTTCTACTTTTAAGTATCTCTTTTAATATTTATTTATGCATAAGTCTTTTCTATTTATTATTGGTAATTTTATTCCGTTCTTAATGCTTGATTCTACTTGATCACTAGTTTCATGAAATTGGATTCTAAGTTTAACTGGGAAGTACTCTTAGAATTTGAACTGAATAATTTTACTTTTTACGTTACCTTGCTAGGGATAGAGCATAACGTTTAGATTGTAAATAGCACACGATTACGATTGTAATGCTGGGTTATTTACTTCGTATGCGAGGGATCGATATTCGGTAAATATCCTTAGAACTCGATTGCGAGGAATCGATTCGAGGTTAATTAATGTGTGCATCAATAATAATAGAAAATGATTTATACATGGTAATATTAATTGGATACTGAGGGTATGAATGATGAAATCCAAATCCTACACTTTTCTTGAATTATTTAGTTTCCGTACTTTTTTAGTTATCTTTCATTTTTTTCGTAAAACCATCAAAACGTCGACCATACTCGTTGTACATAACTATTAAACTTTTGAATTCTATTTGGATTAACTGAGTAGCACAAGTCCCTGTGGAGATGAACTTTTATAAATTTTGTAACTTACAACGATAATTGGTACACTTGCCAATAGTCTAACACACAAAACATAACATACAATAGATGTCCAAGAATTGCGCAAGATTCACATTCCCCAAGTCTTTCAATCATAAGAAAAACAATTGTATTTCATATAATCACAATTAAAATCAACATACAACACTTAGACAAAATTAACAATTCCCCCATAACAACTTAATTAAAAAATAACAAATTAGCATAACATAGTAACCATAGATTAAAAACCTTAGCTTTAGAAAATAGGGAAGATTCAAGCAATTTTATCAGCATAAAATTTTTATATAACCTCAGATAAAATTTTCTTATCATTCCAACAAGGTAAACCAATTCATTAGCAAAAATCTACAAAAATACATAAAACTTTTACAAGGCAGCAAGACATAGAGCATTCAACTTTTGACATAGTTAAAAGATTTGAAAATTTTTACCTCTTCCCAAAACCAAATTGACTTATACTTTTATAGTTTAAATTTAACAGAACCCTCTTTCCTTAAAGGAAAAGATTGTACAAAATTTTGTTATATGTCATTCCCAGTAAAATTGTCTTTCCAACACTTTTCCTAGACTTCACAAAAACTTTCTACAACCACTTTATTTTTCTTTGGCCTTAAAAATTTGAAAATGAAACCTATAATTTTTCTAATATACATGGTTGGAAATAATTTTCTCTCTAGTTTAATAAACTGTAAACCTCATTTCAAGTTGACAACTTCATAAACCAAAATTTTAAAGAAAAGCATGCTTTGCCAGACTCAATTTGCAATATACGACAATCACCTGCATGTCACAGGATGGGCCCCAAAACGACCTCATCTCTGAGGTCTTCAGCATGAAAATTGTTGAAAATTTTGGCACAATTAAAACAACACAAATTTTATAAAAAACCAATAGGTAGATTTTATCATAAGCTCGAATCATTTAGACTAATTTTTTAGAATAAAGTCTTCCAACCAGTCTCTCCCTTCTCATAGCTCCAAATTCTAAAATAAAGCTTGCTTAAAAATTCTAAGAAAATTAGACAAATTCTCATTTGTATTAGGATTTCTTCCAAGAAAAAAACAAAGTAAAAAAGAAGAGATGCTGCAATTGAAACATTCATAGCTTTACAAAAACCGTTTGAGAAAACCTTAGAAAATGCATTTTTTCCAACATGCATTGCAATGGAGGTTCACTACACTATGGTTGCCTTGGGCAGCCATGCGGGCTGAGTTCATAAAAAAAAAAAAACCCTTACTTAGGCTTTGGAGATTCACACACAAAGAAAATGGAGCTTCTATTAAGATTTGTTTTCTCTATTAAGATTTTATCTTATCTTTAGGTTAGATAAGATTAGGATTTGTTTTCTATTACTTCTTTTTCTACTTCCCTATAAATAATAGGAATCACTATAATGGAAAACAAAATAATTTGAAGTTGAATAATAAGAATTTGAGTGTTTTTTCCAATGTCAGAGCTTCCCCCTTATTCTTGTGTTAAGAACTTTATAGTGTTGGTTCTACTGGCAAGTCACAGTTAGGGTGACGTTTCTTGATAACTTTGGTTCTATCTGTAGGTCATAGTTAGATTCAAGTTCCTCATAGTTTCTTTGCTTGATTTCAAGACAATTCATATAAGTTGATTCACATTAAGGGGCCAATCTATTT
Source organism: Glycine latifolia (assembly GCA_013407115.1). Taxonomy (NCBI): domain Eukaryota; kingdom Viridiplantae; phylum Streptophyta; class Magnoliopsida; order Fabales; family Fabaceae; genus Glycine; species Glycine latifolia. The sequence continues at coordinate 52,361 of QARZ01040428.1, forward strand.
TAGGCTTCATTTTGTATCTTGACATTTATTATATATTTGTATATATGATGTACTTCAGTTATCATATTGTTTGTTGTATAATATGGCAATGTCCTTAGAATAGGCAGACTACTCAATCATGTGAGGATGGTAGGAATATCGAAGTTGAACATGGTGAATCCTACAACTGGCGTTAGCATGAAGTGCGACAATGTAATACCAGGGGAGATAGTTTTTCGCAGTTTATGTGTGATGTTACTAAAGGAATAGAAAGGTATATAAGATATAACTAGTTGTATGCTACAGATGTTGGGGGTTATGCATGGGGATGGGTATTTGGAGATAAATAATAGGTCAAAGGTGAGTAGGGTGGAGGTAGAGTAAATGTTGTACACGCACCCAATGATTGTACGAGTGGTGTTGTAGTGTGCATTTTTTAGGCTGAAAGAAGGGCTAGTGGCATCACCATTGGAGAAGAATGTAACACCCCGTAGGCCTCCGACGTGTTATCATTAATAATATCAGATTAGCGTTTAAACATTATTATAAAACCTCAGCGGAAGCATAGAATCGTTTTCCTTGAATCATTATGTATGGAATAACAAATAATTAAAATCACAATTATACAAAAGTATAATTCACACCCCTGCTGATCCAGTTTCTTATATCATATATCAAAAAGCCAGACAATTTAATCATACAGACAGATAATCAGATATACAACAATTAGACTCAGGGAACGTCACATATCATATTAGATCAAAGTTCTGTACATATATATATATACATCATTGTCCACGGTCCACACCACCCATATCGGGGTGATACAAAAGAATATAAGCCCTCCAGGAGGGAGTACAGACTATACATCAAAATGAAATCAAAACAGAGCTTTCAAGCTCTCCATGCTGCTCCTACATCAAGCAGCCTAGTCTCGACTGGGCCTCCTGCCCTGAGACTGCTCTTCTCTTCCAGAAATATCACCTGAAATCATATAAACCCCCACAGGGGTGAGATAACATATCTCAGTAAGCTCAGGGTTCTTGGGAAATCATTCCCACCCTGGCCCACAGAGTCACAATGCATAACCAAGCATATACATCATACATGGCCCACTGGCCCTGGCCCTCTGGCCCTCAACATAACATAATCATTATCACAATCATAGCATATGATAGGTGGCAGAGCTCCTTAATGCCTGGCGGAGCTCCTCAACGCCCTGACGGAGCTCCTCAACGTCAGTACCTGTCCTAATGTGGCAGAGCTCCTCAATGCCACGGGTGGAGCTCCTCAACGCCCAGAATACACGGCGGAGCTCCTCAACGCCGGTATTTATCTATTGGCCAACAGATATCTCAAGCACAGCACAAACATCAAATGCAGATGCATATAATCTCAATACAAGTAATACCACAGCCAATACATGCATCATGAATCATGACCAACACTCCACAGGAGTGTGGTGTGCAACCAAAACGGGAATTCATCCCCAGGAAACGCTGAACTTACCTGGTAAGGTCTCAGTCAGTAATTCCTTCCCAGGTCTGTGGCTCTTGCCACCAACAGTCTCAGAATCAACGCCTAATCAAGGCACATGTAAACCTTATATTAAAATAAGCCCTCAGGCATACAATTAACAGTACATATTATATCAGAAATCCCTTATCCTAGGGTTTAATCAATGTCTGCCCACACAAGGCTTTTTCTCAGGCTGAACATAAGCATAACTAAGGCTCTGGCATATCAACTGATAATCACAAGTGACCATTTCACAGGTCACACAGATAACACAGAGCCAAAAATTCAAAGTCATCAGAATCAAAAACTGAAAGCTAATCCTTCATCATTACATTGCCTTGAGTAAATCTCTCTACAGGACCCTGGGCTAATTCTAGCCTCATTTCACTGTGGGTCACATTATTCAGGAAAAACCCAAATTCACAGGGAATCAAGAGAACACAGGTTCCTTACCTCAGTAACGACCAAGGAGACCTCAGAACAGCTTCTCCAAGCTCTAATGTTCGTCTCCCGCCGTATGTCTCGCTTATCCTCAAGTTCTCTGAGGTTTTCCACTTAAGAACTCACCCTCTCTCTTACCAAGAGTTTTTAAGTAACAGATGAAAGATTTCAGCTTTTCAATCGGTTAAAACTAGTTTCTAGGCCACAGGAAAGTGTTTAGGCTAGTATATAAGGTGCTAGGGAGCTTGGAACGTCCATTAATGGAGGTTGGAGGTCCAGGGAAGAAGAAAAGCTTTTTCCCTCTCCATTTTCGCGTTCTGCCCTTTATATACTCAGCCTGCCTGAACTCCCGCGCGATCCGCGCCGTCTCCCGCGCGATCCGCGCCACAAAGTCGGTGAACTTGGCGCTATCAGCGCCATCCCCGCGCTATCCGCGTGAGACTTTCGAGACCTTTGGCGCCACCCGCGCCACCTCTGGCGCTGTCAGTGTGAAAATCCAGAGAAAAAAGGTTTTCCAGGGCACTTATGGCGCGATCCGCGCGGCCATCGGCGCTATCCGCGCCACAGCTAATGGCTTTGGTGCTGTCAGCGCCAAACCTAGCGCGATCCGCGCCACAACCAAAAACCAGGTTTTCTAATGTGAATCCCCGCGCTGTCGCTCGGGGAGGTATGGCACCAACCATGTCATAACTTAGGGTTATCACAAAGAAGGTGGTGAATTTTTGCAAGGAAAAGTTGTCACACTTTGGTGCCTAAAATGGTAGTGTTTAAGGAGGCGTTGTCGGACGAGTTGGTGGCATAACTAGACATGTTCTAGGAGGAGATGTCGTGCGTGTTTTGTGAGGTTAAAGGAATGGCTAGTGGAACCACCGTCAGAGAAGGAGCTATGGAGTTTCTGCAGAGAGAGGTTGTTGCACTTCATGGTGCCCAAATCAGTGGGGTTTAAGGACATGCTGCCAAAGGCGTCGGTGGGGAAGATTCTGATGGGATAAAACTAAAATCTCAATGGTCAAAGTTTGATAGGGAGATGTTTGATGATCTTCATGATGGTCAAGCTGGAGGAGATGGCTACAATCAAAGAATCCATAGGGATTATGGTAAAGAGTCTACATGGCAATACCCTATGGACAAAGAATCATTTGCACAATAGCTTGAAGCTACATGTCCAAGTCAGCACAATGGTGTCAAACAAAAGGAGCTTTTTGAAGGGAATGTAGCAGGAAAGCAGATTGATATGGAGGGAGGTCTTGAGATATCAACTAAAAGAAATTTTCAAATTTATAGTAGAACCGGGCATGACAATGACAACACAAAAATTATGAAGGAAGTAGGAAACATGGCCTCAAAATGGTGAATATTGTGATCTTGGTTCACATTGGTGGTTGGAGTTTTCATAACTAGATATAGCATATTGTGTTTTTGTAGTCATCTGGTTATTGTTTGTTCACATGCATTTATGAGCATAAATTTGTAGTAACAAGTTTAAAGGGTGGGTTATGTTGGTGGTGCTTATCACAAACTTTGTATTTACCTTGTACCATCGGTACTATTTTTCTATTAATATATTTTAACTTTGTTGATCTAAAAAGAAATCTACGATTCTTACATGTAGAAGTTCTAGACTTTAATCCTATCAAACATCCCTAATTGTCTGCAATACTATTCTAAGATGCTTTTCATGCTCACTTTCTGACTTTGAATAAACAAGTACATCATCTATAAAAACTACTACAAACTTATCTAGATAAGATCTAAATATTTTATTCATGTAATCCATAAAAGCTATTGGAGCATTAGTTAATCCAAAGACATCACTAAATACTCATAATGCCCATATCTAGTCCTAAATACAGTTTTAGGAATATCTTCATTCTTAACTCTAATCTGATGGTATCCTGACCTAAGATCAATCTTAGAAAATATTGTGGCTCCTCTTAGCTAGTACATAAGATCATCTATACTAGGAAATGAATATTTATTTTTAATGGTTATCTTATTAAGCTGCTTATAGTCTACACAAAGCCTCATTCCTCCATCTTTATTTTTCACTAACAAAACTGGAGCTCCCCAAGGTGAAACACTATGTCTAATAAATTTCTTCTCCAACAACTCCTCTAGTTGCTTTTTCAATTCTTCAAACTCTGGAGAGGACATCCTATAAGGTGCCATAGATATTGGTCCAGATCCATGAATTAGGTCAATAGAAAATTCTATTTCCCTTTTTGGAGGTATCCCTGGTATCTCATCTGGAAATACATCTAGATATTCTCTTACCATGGGTATATTAGAGAGTTCATCAATTGTCTCTGTTACATTAGCTGATAAAAGAACATACCCTTGAATTTCATTCTTACTGGAACAAGAAACAATAGAGTTCAAATACAAACACTGGGTTTGACTGTTTTCTTAAATTTCTGAAGGTAAAACAATAGTTTTATTTGAAAATTCCAACAACACATGGTTGGCTGCAAGCCAATCCTTACCCAAAATTACACTAAACTCAGTCAATGGAAGACAAATCAAATTTGTAGAAAAAGATTTAGGATCAATTTGAAAAGCACAATTAAGACAGATTTGACAAGTAGTAATAGGTTTACTAAAACTAAAAGATCATAAGGTAATTGAGATAAAGTTAATCCTAACTATATAGTAGTGTCATAAGAAATGAAAGAGTGAGTAGCACATGAATCATATAATACAGTTAAAATTTTATCTTTAATTTTGCACTTACCCTCGATGAGATTTTCCGATTGAGATGCCTCTGCTGCATTCATGGTAAAAACTCTTCCAGTCTGTCGAGGACGTGTGGTGTCTTGGGGTTTTTGATTCCTGCAATTGCTAGCATAGTGTCTCATCTTTCCACATCTGTAACAGTAAACATTCTTGCGACAATGTTGTGCCAGGTGCCCTGTCTTTCCACACTGGGAACAAGTGAGTTGAGCTATAGGGCATGGCCTATCTCTATGGATCTTATGGCATTTGTCACAGTCACTGCCTAAACCTTGCCCTGTCTGAAATTTTCTCTGTTGAAACTAATTCTTAAATTTAAAAGGCTAGGGTCCTAATTTCTTCCTAAAATTATTACTTGACTCTCTTTTCTCAGCACATCTCCTTTTATACTCTTCTATTATTCTACACTTATTTATTAAAACACTAAACTTCGTAATTTATAGGGGTCCCACTACTTCCAACATATCTTCGCTCAGTCCCCATTCAAACTTCATGCACTTCCAGTGCTTATCAGTGTTTATACTAATAAGTGGAGGAAAACCTAATTAACTCTTCAAATTTAGCAATATATTCAGACACACTACTATTACCTTGTTAAAGCCTCAAAAATTCGAGCTCCTTAGCATTCCTCACTGATATGGGAAAATACTTACCATAGAATGTTGTCTTAAACACCTTTAATGAGATCTCTACTCCACTACCTGCCAAAATTTGCTTGTGACTGTTTCATCAATACTCAGCATCAGATTGTAACATATATGTAGCATAAGTTACTTTCTACTGGTCGGAACTATCTAATACAGTAAATATCTTTTCTATTTCTCTAACCCATTCCTCAGCCATATCTGGATTAAAGGTTCCCTTAAATACTGGTGTATTAGACTTTCTAAACTCAGCAAACTTATGATATTCTAAATCAGTCACCTGCCTCCTATTATTATCTTGACTAGAATTATTGTTATCATCATCATCATCGTCATCATCATCATTATTATTATTATGGTTCAGTTGCGCCATCATTTGAGTAGCTGTCGCAGCTTGTTGACTTGCTATAGTCACTTGTTCTTGCATAGCTGCTAGCATTTCATGAAGAATATTTATTTCCTCACCGATTACCACTAGCTTGGAATGCTGCTCTTCCTCTTATTCTTCTAGTAGCCATGAATTCCTATTCACTTTCATAAAAATATTGAGGTGATCAGGCTCAATATAAAGTAAAGTGCGTCAGAATTCAACAAACACAAACAATCACACATAATCAGTCACACTCACTGTACATAGAAAAACATAGTTAGTCCATTCCCTTTAGGCTCTAAGAGGATGAATGACTCTGATACCAAAACTGTAACGACCTAATTTATTTCTAGATAATTTTTAGTACTATTTCATTTTAAAGAACATATATTAGTAAAAAGTCTAAAACATATAAATTATAGAAGTTGTTAAACTAATATATATTATACGTAGCCACAGTCCTTGTTACAAAAGTCCTTCTTATCAGTTACCAAGTTTTTAATACAACATAACACTAGAACAGAAACTACTAAGAAACTCCTTAGTCATCCTAGTTATGGTCCTTATTTATTTACATACACCTACAACCATTTCTTTATTTTAGAAGTTTCCTCCGAGGCTCTCTTCATCACTAACCAAATTAATTGGCTCTATTGGTGGGTCGGGATATGCAGGAGCAAATTGTAGAAAAGGGTCATTCGGGTTGAAAGACCATTAAGGACAGAAACTGGGAAGTGTGTTCCAAAGTAAATATATGCACGAATGACTGGGTGCATAGTTACAACATAGCAGTTCCTTTCTTCATCTATAAACCAGTCCAAGTTTAACGCGTCAAGGAATATGATTATTGAAGCCATCTAAAAAAACTGAAACAAATCTAGTGAGAAATAAAATTTCTCAGTAGGCAAAACTAAACCACCAACACGTTAGTAAATCATCAATATATTCAAATAAATCCATACAATAAATAATTATGCAAACAACATGTATGCATGAAATGAATTTTCCCAATGTGCACATGGCCTCTACATATCGTACTGTATGTAGCTACACCTCGTACTGAATGTAGAAATGTTGTGGTCGTCTTACGCTAGTCATGCATGTCATTCCATGTATTTGCACCTCGTCCCTACATCTTATACTGGATGTAATATCAGATTTTGTTTCACAAATCTCGTACTAGACTCGGAAACATGAATCAACATATCATCTCATCAAATCCATCATTTTCATCAATATGAAAATCCATAAGCAAATACATACAACCTCATGGAAAATATTTCCATCATAACATCATATGTACCAAAAATATGGTTAAACTACCATACGTTATTCAAGCAAAATCATACCAACTTAGGCATGACAATTGAATATCTTCAAGCTACAGAAAAATCATGTTAAAATTCAAACAAATAAACCACAATATATCTTTCAAATAATTTCTAATTCCTTTAAACCTTCTCAAGAAAAGATTATAACTTAGGGTGCATCTTAATCTCCTTTCACCTACCACCTTACTATTTAATCCTTAAAATTGAATCACTCAAGTATTTGAACCATTGACCTACATACCATTCAACCTCTACTTCTAAAAATTAATTCAAAACAGTCACATAATAAAAATATGAACACACGGCCCAAATGTTATCAAAATCACTTCTAAAGATCATCAAATGCGATTCCAAACATCACTTATATTTCAGCATATAAATCATCACCTATCCTATGGTTAAAATCAACATTTTCACATCATAAAATAACCTTTAATGACATGAAATTCCATCCTACATAATACACCATAAATCTGTATATTTAAACATCTAGGCTAGTCCAAATAAATTCTTAACTAGAGATTGACGCTAGCTTACCTCAAGAGAATTTGGTTTTGAAATGGAATGGATTAAGGGGTTGTCCCTCTTGGAAATCCTCTAAAGAGTGAAGTCTTGAAAGAATTAAATTTGACAGATAAAGTGGTAGAAGAGAGGTCACGTATAGGAGCAAGGCAAAGGAGGTAAAAAGGAAAAGCTTGGTGCAAGGAGCAAATAAGGAGTAAGTAGTCGTGGAGTTCGAAAAAGCTAGCATACGTACAAAATTTTTTCCACATCCCTAGCCTATTTATACTCATTTAATCAGTTGTGTTTTAAGTGATTTAGTTGAGTTATAACTGAATTAGGATTTAGTTTAGTTAGAATTTAACTAAATCATCATTACCTTAGAAGATATTATTGTTTAAGCCTTATCTTGACTTGATTTTCTTGGTCAAGATTCTCTTAATTATGGACTTTGGGGCAGCTGGCCTTTTCTACATGGACATGGCTGAGCAAAGGGATGCATTTTCTTGGTTTAGGTGATTACACATGCACACAAAGCATTATTTTAATCTTTTCACTTCAGCCAGCAAAATTTTATAGCAGCCTACACTTCAAGCTTTGCTTTTAGCTTATTGTTTTGGTGCATGATTTGTCTTATTGAGGACTCTTGTGCACGTGGAATGATCTTGGCCTGAGGCAACCTTTTGATTGGTCACATATTGGCTGAAGCTTGTATTCCTTGTGCCAAAATTCTAGAAGTTACATGTGGTCAAGTCAAATTTTTTTTCCAAATACCTAGAAACACTTAACCTGAGGTGGTTCATTCTTAGCATATTCTGTACCAATCTATTGGTCCAAAAATTCTCATCTTTTAGTATGTTAAACTAGAATTCCTAATATTTCTAACAAGGTATCACATGCCTTATTTGGATTTATAAAACTCTAGCTATAGCATTTTTAAGCTAGATTCCAAAACTGCCAACAAGTTCAAAGTAGGATACTAACACCCCTTAGTGTTCTTGTTATTGCAGGTAGTACACATTCTATATTTAGCTGAATTTTTATATGTTATAGTTGACATCTAGATATTTAATTTCATATATCATACACCTAATTTGAATAAGAAATGAGAGAGATATAAATTTTTTAATACGGGTGACAGAAACTGTTTTTGAGTGTAGATAGTTGAGAAGCTTGTGTTAAAATAAATTCTATCCTACTCTTTTTGTATCCAACTATCATCACACTTCCATAATTCAATCATAAATATAAACTCAAGATATAATTTTTGAGGATGTTACAAAGCATAAATGATAGAAGGAGAAGAGAGATATCACACCAAATTGTTAAGTTTATTGCTGATAACAAAGTTTACAATGAAATGGTTTAAAGCACTTTCAAGCTCTCTGAACCTATAATATAGAGCTCCTTACAAAGGAGACAACAACTAACTGTCTAACCAAAAACAATTACAATAAGAAAAAAACAATTACAATTACAACACAACCTTTGTTAATGAACCACCAGACTGGACACTCCTATATACATGACTGGATGCTCCACCAAATTACAGATGATTGGATGACCTATACAAAAGACAAGAGTATTCGACTAGACGCCCACTATCATCCACCCTATCTCCATCGTCCAACAATCAATAATCTCCATCTTGGTTCAATAACATTTATGAATTACAAGTAACTCAAATCATTTCCAGCAATCTACGTTGAGTAGATCAAGACAGTGCATGAACTTACTTCTTGCAATAGGCTTCATGAACATATCAGCTGGATTCTCCCTCATCAAGTTTTTGGACTTTTACCATCTTCTCAAATAGATGAAGTGGTATTGGATGTCAATGTGGTTATTCCTCCCATGATAAACTTGATCCTTGGCTAAAGAGATTATGCTCAGACTATCACAAAAAATGATAGCCTTTTCTTGTGAAAACCCAAGATTACTAATCAGACCCTTTAGCCAGATCCCTTCCTTTGCTACTTCTACCAAAGCCATGTACTCTACCTACATAGTGGATTAAGCCATTGTGGGCTAAAGTGTTGCCTTCCAAATGACAAGAGAGTTGCCAATCGTGAATGTGCATCTAGTCACATATCTCTTTGCATCCAAATCTACAACATAATTAGAATTTGAGTAACTAGTGAGAGCATGGGATCTGCCTACATGGTAGACAAGTCCAATATAATTGTACCCTCAAGGTACTTGAATATACATTTCATAGCTTGCCAATGTTCCTTCCCAGGATTACCCATATACCTACTCACAACACTGGCTGCTTGTGCTAGGTGTGGTCTGGTACATACCATACCATACATATGACTACCTACAACACTTGTCTAAGGAACATGAGACATGTATTCCTTCTCTATTTTGACTAGGTAGTAATAAGTTTAGATTGACGAATGGATGCTATCAGAGAGGCGTACATATTGGTTTTGCAGTTGTCATCCCAAAACAAATCAAAACTCTTTGAATGTATTACTTCTGATATAGAAAAAGCTTCTTTTGGAATCGATCCCTCTTGATCTCCATGTCCAAAAAATTTTCAGAAGCTCACATGTCCTTCATCTCAAATTCATTATTGAGTAGTAACTTCATCTTTGAATTGCCAACAAATTTTGAGATGCTATGAGTATGTCATTCATATAGAGTAGTAGATAGATTTGGGAAGCATCCTCCACCTTGCTATGATAAACACATGAGTCATAGTGACTTTTGATGTACCCATGAAAGGCAATGAACTCATCGAATCTCTTGTACCATTGTCTTGATGATTGCTTCAGCCTATAAAGAGACCTCTTCAATGTATAGACAACATTTTCCTTTCCTTCCACCTCAAAACCTTCAGGTTGTTGCATCAAAATGTCATTCTCCAGTCTTCCATGGAGAAAGGAAGTTTTGACGTCGAGTTGCTCTAACTCAATGTCTAGAGTTGCCACCAAGGCCAGCAAAACATGTGTGGAGGTGTGTCAAACTACTAGAGAGAATATCTCGTTGTAGTCTACTACTTTATTCTAATTGTAGCCCTTAGCTACTAGACGTGCTTTATAATGAATGATTTCTCCAGGGGACAATCCTTATTTCTTCTTGAAGGTCCACTTACAGCCCACTACTCGTCTGCCTTTAGGTAGCTCAACTAGATCCTAAGTCTGATTTTTCTAAAGGGATTCCATCTTTTCATTCATGGCCATTGTAACACCCTGAAATTTCGGTAACTTCAAATATATGTGTGAGGTATTTCTTTTATGATTTAATTAATTTATTAATTAGGATTAGTTGAAATCTTATGTGAATTATCTGTGTGCAATGCTTGATGTAGAGGTCAAGTTATGTGGAGTTTGTTTGAGATGCGTTGTATTTGAGTAATTCCGAGTTTGACCCAAAACCTGTTTTAGTAAAATACTTATTCTAGATTTTTTAACCGTTGGATCGACTTCAAATTTTAAATTTCAGTTTCTAACCCAAATGTGAAAGTTTTAACCGTTGGGATTGATCGAGTAACATCTGAAACGTGAAAAATTAATTTTTCACTATAGCAGAAATTCTAGAATCTGGTCAGCTTGCCCAAGCGAATTTTGCAGGCACTTTTGCTCGCCTGGACGAGTGAAGGCGGTGATAAATAGTGTAGAAGCATTCCAAACCACAAAAATTTGCCTCCTTCCTCCCAACAGACAACCCACCTCCCACCACCACCCAAGACCACCGGTGACCCCCACAGATCGCCGTTGCTTGCCACGAGACCACTGCACGGAGATGAACCCTTTAATCAGAGCGAAATCTTCGAAACTCCTCTTGAATTTTTGGTAGAGAACGGAGCTCCCAATCCTTCTTTCTTGGTTTCCTTGAGGTAATCTTAGTTTCTTTTGTCTTCTCCTAGCTAGTTTAAGCTTCTATTAGTGTCTCTTGTGTTTTGGGTACCGTTGTTAGGAGTTTTACACTTCCTTTGAAAAACCCTTTGAAAATGAGATATTGTAAAAGTCTCTTTTTTATGAAATTGATGTCATTTTTGTGATCCTTGTTGAACCCCGATCACATTAGTGTGATCGAAATTTCAAAATGATGTCTTTTGATGTAAACTCCCAAAACACCCTTTTAGCCCCTTTTTGATTTGAGTGGGTATTTGAACCCACATGTTAATATTGATCTTACCTTTGAAATATATATTAAATTGTCTTCGATTTGGTATAGAGAGATCTGTGTTTGGACGAAAACACGCGTATTGAAGGATCTCCAAAACAACACTGTGAGGTTTTAATAGGAGAACTCCTAGTTAGGTAGGGGAGTTTATTATTTAGTTATAGTTTTGGTACCATAATTGGGGGCCAGGGAGTCCAACTATGAGGATATATGCATGTCCTTGTTGTGTGCTGGTTTTAAAGAAAAGTTATGTTTTAAACTAATGGGATGCGATACATTTATTATTGGTGTATGTTTGTTCCTGTTGTGTGCTCACTTTCAAGAAAAACTGTGTTTTTAACTAATGGGATACGATGAATTTGTTATTGATGGATAAAACTGTGAATGATATTGTTGTTGTAATGATTGGATTTTTGGGAAAAGTTTTAATTACGGAGGAGACTCTTCCCAAAATTTTATAATATGTTTTTCTATTTAATTCTTTATTGAATTTGTAAATGGGCATAAGAGTGTGTTTTCTATATTGTAGTCCTTCTCCTTAGTTTAGAATTTTCCTAAAATACCAGTCTTGTGGTAATATGGATTGTGGATGAATGAGGTGATATTGATGTCATTGATAATGTTGAAATGAGATGTTATTGATGTGTTGGTGATGATTGAATGAGATAATGATTATGTGTTTGATGATGTACAAATGAAATGATGTTGATGTAGTTGATGATGTTGAAATGAGAATGACTTTGATATTTATGATGATGAAATTAGATGATGTGATGTGGATATTGATAATGACATTGATAAGAGATTATGTTGATGCTAATAATGTCATTATGTGATATGGATATATATTGACACCCATGAAGGGTGCATGACTGGTTACCCTTGCGAGGAAGGATTAGTTCCTAGCCAGGTCATGCATTGATGGTGCCCATGGTTGTCATTGTGTGATATAGATATACATGGATACCTATGGGTGGTGTATGACTGGTTACCCTTGCGAGGAAGGATGTGTTCCTAGCTAGGTCATACATTGATGGTGCCCATGGCTGTATGCTACGTATTTACACGTGGGATACAGTGACCGGTTGGTTACCCTAGCGAGGAAGGATGTGTTCCTACCCACGGTCAGTGCATCGGTGAGCCCATATTGGGGTGTTATGTATGTACATAAGGGGTGTATGATTGGTTACCCTTGCGAGGAAGGATGTGTTCCTAGTCGGGTCATACATTGATGATGCCCATGTTTCATACTTCATTTGCATTGATGGAAATAGGATGGTGGCAGTAGGGTACGGAGGTACTAGGCGGGCATCTCTGTTTGGAACTCCCTTGTGACTCAGGGCTGATCACCATGGGGGGGGAGCGACCTGTGCACGACAGAGTGACCTTGATGAGCTATTGCATCATTTTCTTGAGAGAGGCTATTTCCATGAGGATGGTACCACATTGCATGCTGATAGATGAGTTAGGTGCATGCATCATTCCGTGCATGATTGTTTGAGTTGTGAAATGCATCGGATGATTGGTTTGTTGAGTGTGTATTGAATTGATAGAATTTTGGTAATAATTGTGATTATGATTATTGTTTCCTTTCCAATTGTGGTTACTTGATAATTGTTGGTTATACATAATAAACTCACCCTTGCGTTTGTTGTACCGTGTGGTTGGTACCTGTGATGATCGTGAACCTTCGTTTGTGTGAGCAGATGAGCAACCTTAGGTGACTCTAGAGGGAGTCTTTTTGATTGGAGTCGCCAAGCCAACGTGATGACGTTAGGTTTCTTTTTGCGAAAGAGTTGTGTTTTGTTAATCAACTATTTCTTAGTTAGTTCTTTGACTTTTTGTTAGATATGTAATTTCAGTTGTATTACATGTAAAACTAAAGGAAGTTTTAACATGTGGATGACATGTACCGATTATATATATATATATATATATATATATATATATATATATATATATATGTACATATGTGATTAATTATGGAATTGTAATATGTGTATGATAATTATATTATCGCGAAAAATTTACCATCATTTTCATAATCAATTTAATGAAGTTTTCGTTAAAAGTGAAATCTTGTGCGGTAAGTGTAACGCCTCGTTTTACTATCTTGTATTTATTGGTTTTTGATGAAAAATTCTTTTCAACTTACTTGAAAATTATTTTAGTTATAAATTTCACGGAAAATTCTTTTCTTTTTGCTTAGAATAATTCATATGAAAGGTGCTAATCATCAATATTGTAATCGTGTTCGTTCGAAGTATAATAATTAAATTCAATCCATAATACAGTCCATAATAATAAAATACAGATCATTTCTTAGTTTTATTACATGATACATATCATCGAAATAAATATCATAATATCAGCATCAAAATAGCTTTCCAACATCTTCCACAAAATCCATCTGCTTGCTATGCTTTTACTGTTCCTCTACTCGCCCAAATAAATTGAGGTCATCACAGGTGTCAACCACAGACACAAAGTATAGGGTAAGTTTACGATAAACATAGTTCAAGTCACACAGTATATACAGCATACAGATAATCATACAACATACTCATCATGCGATGCATGCTCATCTTCTTTATATGATGCATGAATCTCTCTCAAATTTTCATCAATTGGTACCATAGTCAAGATAGCCCCAATCACTGGCACAGAACTAAAATGATCAGTCGGGGTTGCACAGTGTTGCACAGGATTCTCACCCACACTTCATGTGATCATCATGGGTGGCGTGATTTCCCCACTGTCGGCCCCCCTAGCTCAGACTCCTCTTATCTGAATGCTCGAACTTAGTTCCTGCAGCTATCTGACATACCTCCTCTTGAGGCAAATAACGCGGACTAACCCCCGCCGGGCATATGCATATGAGACATATAAGATTGATTCTCTTCTAAATTTCATCATCTCATCTTTATTTTCAACATCAATCTTTAATTTATATCTCACATGTTTTACTTAGAAATTCAATATAAATCCAGTACAGAACTTAATAAAATATTTATGCACAAAGCTTCATAGAAACATATGGAGTTCATAGAGGTTTATAAAACTCTTAACAACACTTGAACTTCATAAAAATTCATAGAAACACTCAACAACACATATTTTCAAACATTCATTTAAACAAAACACACTTAGACTATCTTTCATTCTTTGAAGCATTTCTTCAAACACATGGTGTGCAAACTTTGTTCTTAATAGAAATAGATGGAATTCTATGAAATTCTACACATACTTAAACAAAGTAACACTTAAACTATATTTAACATAAACTTCCCTATACATACCTTAAAATCTCTTACAAAGCTTGTCTTTCTCTTCCTATAAAGCTTTGACAAACTTCCTTCTAAAGGCTTCCTAGCTTCCACGTGATGCTTCACTATGGTGGGGTTTATTTTCTAACTTGATTTAGGCTTGGAAATGAAAGTATGGGAGGGATATGGAAGAGGGGTTTCACGTGAACTAGGTGGAAGAGTAGCTTGGAGAATGACTTGAGTTTTAGGTTCCCCTCCCTTTATATAGTGGTTGAAACTAAAAAAAATCTCCTAAGCCATCATTACCTTACTTTCCAAGTGGCCAGATCATGAAGGCTCTTTATTCTCCACCATCCAAGTGTCCAAGCTCTTGAAGGTTCTCAACAATTCTCCTTCCTTCTTGTATTTTCGTGGAATAGCTTGCCAAGGAAGATTTTTATGTTTTCCTTCCATTCTTGAGTTTATCCCAAAATCCGTTTTAATAAAATTCCTATTCTGGATTCGTTAACCGTTGGATCTCTTTAAAATTTTAGAGGTACACTACTATCCCACATATGTAACTTTTGACCGTTGGGATTGTTGAAATAATGTCTAGAACTGTCCACGTGTGCTGCCAAAAGAGATAATAGAAGATTTTTGCTTTCTTTACATCCATGCCATACAAGTGTCCTAATACTTGTATTCATCACATGGCTTACCTCTACAAGTGGCTTTCATGAATATTCTTGCCTATTCTACACCATTTTCGTGATCTTTAAACCTAGGGGTGTGGATATAAATTTCCTTCCTTTTATACCATTGGATGCTTAAGAAAAACCTAATTCCAATTAAGGTTTTTCACATGGTAATTCCTTGTAAGAAGTTTAAATTTTAATTTGAATTATTTCACCTAAAATAATATGAAATAATAGAATTCTAGAGATCTCCAAAAATTGGCTTTAATGATAGTTTAAAATTATTCACAAGCAATCTATACCGAATGATACATATCATTGCCTACAAAATGTTCTTTTCTTAATTCTACTTGGTCTATTCTTCTTTTGTTCATCAAAATTACTAAACCATTTTATTGGGTAAATCTGGACATCCTATAATTGAGAGAAAATCCACAGATTCTATTTCTCATTTTTCCATATTGTTTCGCCTCCTCCATCCTTCTGAATACTATTTCAAAGTAATCACCTTATAAAATTTATAGAAATTCTATTCTAAGGTTTCTTGTCACAAAATATCTTAATAATCTGCTGTCTAAGAATGTTTTGTATGTCCATCAAGTTTCCACAGAATATCAAAAAGTATCTGGTCATTTTTGGCATGAAGGGCATTATGGTAAATTCATCATTCATCCTAGGGGCATAATTGTCATTTTTACCCTAAAATATCTAGACAAAATATCTAAGGGTATTCTTGTCATTTCCAAAATATCCCAAGGCATTTATGTAATTTCTATCTTAAAATATCTTACTAAAATATCTAGGGGCATTCTCGTCATTTTCACCTCAAGGGCATTTCTGTAATTTCTGCTTTAAGGGAAGGATAATATGGTCATTTCTCTCCAAACATTTCCTTAATGTCTCTAATTGATATTTCACCCAATTAATTCAAATATAGACCATCAAATCTCTCATAACCTAATATTCACATCAACAGCTATGCAAGAATAATTCATATAATATTTTGATCATAGTTTTTTTTAAAATTTTCAGGGTGTTACAGTAAGAGTTGATGATACAGTAGTGACGAGGTGGGTTGTTACAGCCATTGTCCATTCTTTAGCTTTAGAATAGGAAATTGCTTCCTAACAAGTAGCTGGTTCGAATGAATCGATTTCTTCTGGTACTGTTGGCGCACATAAGACACTATATCAAGTTCATATATTTCAAGAGCTTTGATTTTCCTTTGTGACATTTTAGGTGTTGTAGATTTTAGCTGCTTTGAATGGTTTTGACTCGTCCATTTAGTCCCCTAAACTGGTGCTGAATTCTAATGTTGAGGGTGCATTTGAAGTTCCTTATCAGTCTCATCAAGTGCTTCAAATTGCTTTTAATCACTAATATTTCTGATAGTGGAACTCTCAACCTTCATCTCGACAAACTTCATTGAATTCAGTAGAACAAAATTCCAAGCCATTGTTATTACTAAGACACTTTACTATCTTTTTCTTGTCTGATTCTTCATAAGAATCATCCAATGCTTGAAAAAATTGAAAGCTATAGATTTCTTCATCATCATGAATACCCATGTCATCCTGGAGTGATAATCAATGATGAAGAGGAAATACCTTTCCCCTCATAGTGATGGAACTCTCGAAGGCCCTGAGTTGTCAAAATAAATGTAGTCCAACATGGCCTTTGTTATGTGCTAAACCTTTGGGAACTTCATCTGATGTTGTTTCCCATAGACACAGTGTTCACAAAATTGAAGAGGTTCCACCTTGTGATTTCAACTAAATGTCACTTGCTCAGAATATCAAGACATTTTTCACTCATGTGGCCCAAACGCAGATGCCACATAAAATTATCAGACAAGACATTGGACACATGGCTTCCAGATTGTGAAACGATAGAGATAAAGCCTGTCATAGTGGACCCCTAAAGGATGAAAAAATTTCCTTTCCTGGTTCCCTGCATTACCATAAACTTCCATTTTCCTCTTATCTGCATAATTCCACCTTCAACCCAATAAGAAAAACCTTCTGAATCCATTGCACCCATAAATAAAAGATTTTTCTTAAGCTTTGAAATGTAACAAACTTCAATTAAGGTTCTAACAACATCATCATGCATTCTAATTTGTTTAAAACCTATACTGATAAACTTACAAGGATCATCTTTACCCATGAGGACATTACAATCGGACTTCTCATATGTCACACACCAATGTTTGTGTGAATACATACGATAAGAACAACCTAAGTCCAATACCCATTGTTTGGAATGTTGTTGTAATTGTTCACCAAGATCCAAAACCAAATTGCTTTATGATGAGAAGTCATTCTGAACAAGAGCAACAACAAAGTATTTGTTTGCTTTCTTTGGATAGTCTCGCTCCCAGTGACCCAATTCTTTGCAGTAACCGTAGATGTTGTTATGAATAGCTTTACTCTTTTTTCTAACTTTGTCTTTCTTCTTCTTTTGTCGTTTAGCAGAATCAGTCATTGATAATCCGGACACAAAGGCTTCACCACCATTCTCAAACTCCTTTTGTCGAAGCTCTCTAAAATAGAGACTGGACTTGACTTCTTAGAATGTAATGGAGTTCTTGCCTACACTAAGAGAACTCACAAAATTATCATAAGAGGGAGGAAGAGAGGCTAACATAATCATTGCCAAATCTTCGTCTTCCATCTTGACACCAATGTCGTATAGCTTCATCAAAATAGATTTTAGCTCATCAAGATGTTCCTTTGATGGCTTATCTTTCCTCATTCGGAGGCCAAACAAACGTCATTTCAAAACTTTTAGCAGATTGATTTCGTCATGAAGATTTTCTCCAATTTGAGCCAAAGTCCAACAACAGGCAGTTCTTCAGAAACTTCTTAAAGAACCTCATCAGGCAGAGATAAAAGAATTAGCAATTGCGCATTTTCCTCTTGCAACTCAAGGAATGACTTATCAATCTATGATGATTGACTGGAGAGAGAAGGCTAGATGCCATGTTCTTTCAACAAGGCTTACATTTTGATGTGCTTAGGTTAAAGTTATTCTTCCCTGTGAATTTCTCAATCTTGATTATGTTGACCATCTTTGTGATAAAATCTTGGAAATGCAACACGAACAAATAACAAATAGAATGGTTGATCACTGATGTAACGCCCTGAAATTTCAGGTTGCTAAGTGGGTGTTTGATGTGTGTTATATTGCTTGACTATTTGGTTTATTTTTGGTAATTGCTATTTGTTGTGTTCTGTCTTGGTATGTGTGTTAGTGGAGGTTAGGTTAAGTCAACTCTGTGACTTGCGGTTGCTGCGTTTTCACGAAAGGTAGACATGTCCTGTCAGCTGAGTACTTAAGCAGCAGAGTGTGCAGCAAAAGCGTGTTTTTCCATTCTTCTTCTTTGCGCCTTTCTCTCTTTTCTCTCTAAGATCACCCACATCCAGAAACCTTTCTTCCTCAGCCCTTCTATGTCATCTTCAACCCTCCTACATCAAGAGGAACCTAGTGACTGGAGTGGAAGTCTTAGACGACCCTTCATGAAGTTCAAGGAGAACAGAGCTCTACCCTTGCTTTCACGCTTCCAAGGATAGTGTTTCAGCACCACTCGACTTCAAAGAGAACTCCTAGTGAGGTAAAGGTAGTTTATCATGTTTAATAACAGCTTTAGATACCATAGTTGGGGACCAGGGAGTCTGACTATGAAGACGACTGCATATCCCTGTTGTATGCTGCTTTTCTAGTAAAACTGTCTTTCAACGAATGAGATGTGGTATGTTGATGTTTGATGGTGTTCTTGTGTGTGGATGTTTGATGGTGTCCTAGTATGAAGAGTGGGATGATGTTTTGAGGGGGGACTAGAGGTTGTAAGAACTCCCCGTGCAGGCGTGTGAGGTTGGCACTTTGATGCTAAAAACTCCCAAGATACTTTTTAGTAGTGTTTGTGGAGGTACCGGATACTGGGTTGGGTCTGCGGAGCTGAACTCTTTACGTAGCATGTATACGTACATGCGGGACGTGACTCTTAGTGGTCCTTGTTGGCGGATGTCAATATACCGAGTTCCTTACCCAGGGTTGTTCCCTTAGAGCTGTAAGCTCACTTTTTTCTTTAGATATACCGGGTTCCTAACCCGGATGAGCTCGTGCTTTCTCGGTATAAGAGCTCGAGTTCCCTAACTCGAATGAGCTCATGCCTTTTTGGGAAAAGAGCTACCAGGTTCCTTACCCAGATGAGCTCGTGCTTTCTCGGTATAAGAGCCGTAGGGTTCCCCTAACTCGGATGAGCTCGTATCTTCTCGATAAAAGAGCCATCAGGTTTCCCTACTCAGATGAGCTCTTGTCCTTTCTTAAGAACAATAGGGTTCCTTTCCCGGGATCGTTCCTTCTTTCGAGTTGTTGAACTTGCTTTCTTTTCTTTAGGGATACTGGGTTCTCTTCCCGTGCCTATTCTTTCTTTAAATCGGTTAAGCTCGTTCCTTCCTTTGGAGCTGTCAGGCTTGTGCTGTCTATTTTTAATTAATTACAAACGCTTGTGTAATCGATTGTATAGTGCTGGGTCCGTCCTTGGGGTTTTGTAAGAACAAGGTCCAACCTCATCCGCCCTCGTCCGACCTCGTCTGATCTTGTCCGCCCTTGTTCGGGTTTTATCTCCCAATCATAGTGTTTATGTCTAAGTGCCAACCCGGACACCTAATACTTCACACCGGTTCTCTAGTCTATGTTGTGTGCTACATGTGTAATGAACCTGTATGGTATTGTTGAAACTTTGGAAGGTTGGCTCGTGAGATGATGTTGTGCATTGATACCATGGGGGTGTATGGCACTATCCTACCCAGGAAGAGTTTGTTCCTGGCGGGCCATACATTGATGGTGCCCGTGGTTATCAAATGCGGGTGGATATACATAGATACCCACGAAGGTGTATGGCATTATCCTACCTAGGAAGAGTTCGTTCCTGACGGATCATACATTGATGGTGCCGTGGTGATATGGTATGTATAGACACATGAGATGCCGGGACCGGGTGGTTAACCTTGCAAGGACCACGGTCAATGCATCGATGATGCCCTCTTTTGGGGCAGCCCTAGTTTGGGGCGATATGTATGTACATGGGGGGTGTATGGAATTATCCTATCCAAGAAGAGTTCATTCCTGGTGGTTCATACATTGATGGTGCCCATGTGACATTACATTTGCACGATGGAAATAGGATGATTGGTTGTAGGGTACTGGAGTACTGGAGGGCCACGTCTGTTGGGTACTTCTTCTGACACCCGAAGCTGATCACCACCGGGGGGAGCAACCTGTGCATGACAGAGTGACCCTGACAAGCTACTGCATCATCGAGACCACAGGGATGGGCTATTTCTGTGATGGTACCACATTGCATGCTAAGAGAATGGCAGGAGCATGCATCACGCTAGGCAATATAAGTTGACTTTGTGGAATGTCTGTGGATTGTTTGTCCATGATGGTTGTGTGATGAAATGCCAGGTTATGGTTGTGATGCTGTGATGGTTGGATTGCCTTCCTTAACTAATGTTATCTGTTGCTTGTTCTTTTATATGATACACTCACCTTTTCTTTGTTGTACCGTGTGGTTTGGTACCTGTGATGATCGCGAATCGGGTTCGTGTGAGCATACAAGCAGCAATAGGTTTTGGAAGATGACCACCCTTTTTGGTTGGAGTCGCCGAGTTGTCGGGATGTCTATGGATTAGATCCCAGGCAGGAGTTACGTTTTGCTAGTCACACCCCGTGTTTTGATAGTTACACCCCCGATGTTTGATTTCTTGTTTCCTTTGTAAAAATTAAATATTTTAGACGGGAGTAATTGTACCTAAAACTAAACCACATTTTGTATATATGTACTTGAGATGTCTCATATATATCTTATTTATGCGATTACTTTATGATGATGATTATTATGTGCTAGCAAAAAATTTACTATGGTTTTCCCTAATCAAATTAAAGGGATTTTCAATTTAAACGTGTTAATGGCGAGGTTAAGAGATTGTGATACAGTAGCGACAAGGCGGGTCGTTACACTAGATACCAACCTGTTAGGAAGGTTTAAGAAATTCTATTCAGATACGGAAACATAGATGATAGAAGGAGAAGAGAGATATTGCGCAAAATTGTTAGGTTTGT
Organism: Glycine latifolia; assembly: GCA_013407115.1. Classification (NCBI taxonomy): domain Eukaryota; kingdom Viridiplantae; phylum Streptophyta; class Magnoliopsida; order Fabales; family Fabaceae; genus Glycine; species Glycine latifolia. The sequence goes on from QARZ01040428.1 coordinate 74,078, forward strand.
TACGAATAACATAATTTACAATAAAAGGGTTTAAAGCACTCTCAAGCTCTTTGAACCCATAATACAAAGCTCCTTATAAAGGAGATAACAAATAATTGTCTAACTGAAAACTATTACAACAGAAAATACTTACATTTACAAAAAAACCTATGTTAATGAGGCACTAGATTGGACGATCCCTTCTACGTGACTGGACGCTCCACCAAATTATAGAGGATTGGACAACCTATACAGAAGACCAAAATACTAGACTAGATGATCACTGTCATCCACCCTTTCTCTATTGTCCATTGTCCAACAATCAACACTATTGATAGTTTGGCCATTATTTTATTAATATCATATCTTTGTAGGGAATTTTGAATTAGTATTGAAGTGGTACCTAGGAAAGAAGGGAGTAGCTACCAGTATGTAAACCTTTAAAACATCTACTTTTACCTCAAATACCTTATTAGCCTAAGTTGGCTTTTTCTTGGAGAATCAAAAGACTAACAAGAGTAAAATGTTTCTATAACAATTAATTGGATAAATAAATATTTTGAGTAAAATCTTCCAAGTAATCTTGTAGTTTATGGCTTCAAAACCTAATCACAAAGACTACAAAATTTGTTAACTAACAGTTTCTATTTTTACTTTTCTTGCTCAGAGTAGGTGTTACTTCTAATAATAAAATGGTTTTATAGAAACATTTTTGTCAAAGATCAAGATTTAAATTTTTGAAACAAGGAATTTTTTCTAAAAAAATATTTTAAGCACACAACAATAGTATCTAATAAGAAGCAATAAGGAAGAAAACAACACATTAGGGAATTAAATTAGTTCACCCCAACCTATGCTTTGTCCAGTACTTACACATGTAGTCTTTCCACTAAGACCAATCACTCTAAAGTATTATTTCTTTTCTAAATCCTCCACAACTAGTATTATCTAAGCCTTTGAAGGTTCAGTTCCAGTTGAGTATTGTACGACCCGCCTCGTGTAACGACCCGCCACATCACTATTGTATCTCTAACTCTTAACCACAATATTAACGTAATTTTTTGATAAAAAGAACACCCCTTTTTTATAGGTCAATGAAAACTGTGGTAAATTTTTTTTTTTTCGCGATCACATGATGATTATAAACATAAACAAGGCACGTACGAAACATTCCAATTGCATACATATATCTGCATATAGGAAACGTGTTTTAATTGTAAGTATAATTATCCCTGTTTGAAACATACAAGCGTTTTACAAGTGAATTAAGGGATTAAATATCAGGGGTGCAACTAGCAAAACATGTTTTTGACTATCAAAACCAGGGGTGTAATCAGCAAAGCATAACCCCTGCCCAGGATCCATCACATCGACATCCCGACAACTCGATGGATCCAACTAAATAGTTGTCATCTTCCTGGATCACCTACTGCTATCCATCTGTTCACACGAACCGGGTTCGCGATCATCACAGGTACCAAACCACATGGCACAACAAAGCAAGGTTGAGTTCATCATATAAAATAATAGATCAGTCAAGGAAAACAACCTAAGTGTCATAGCAGCACCACAAGTTTAGATATATCAACACAGAACCCACATAAACAAACATCCAAGAACATTCCACTAATCGACTTAAAAAAAAAGTCTAGCATGATGCATGCTCCTATCTCAACTCTCAACATGCAATGTGGTACCATCCCAGAAATAGGTCAAATCCATGGTCCAAATGATAGTTGTAGTTGATGTCGGGGTCACTCTATCGTGCACAGGACTCACCCCCCGTGGTGATCAGCCAAACGGGTGTCATAAGGATTTCCCTACAGACGTGGCCCCCCAGTACTTCTCGTACTATTACAATCAATCAGTATATTTCCATCATGCAAATGAAGTATGTCTCTCATGGGCACATCAACGTATGGCCTGGCACAGGAACATCCTGTCCTGGCTAGGATCTCCATACCCTCCCATGTTACCTACACACTGCCCCAGACGAGGGCCGCCCCAACACGGGCTCACTGATGCACTGACCGTGGCCCTTGCAAGGTTCACCACTCAGTCCTAGAATCTCACGTGTCTATACATAGCCTCTCACCATGGCTCTATCAAGGTACAAAACATCTTAAGCCATCACATAGGCTGACCTCCACATAATTCACATACATCATCCACAAACACTACATATATATATAACTCGGCCAACCCATCTCGACAGCCTACATCACAAGCACATACGTATACAACTCATCCAACCCATCTCAGCAGCCGACATCACAAGCACATATATATACAACTCGATCAACCCATCTCGGCAACCGACATCACAATCACATATATATA
>QARZ01040431.1:0-20505 GCA_013407115.1 Glycine latifolia
CAAAATTTCTAAAAATTCTTTTTCATGATTTCTTTTTAATTAGTAATATCAATAATTCCTTTTCTAGGGACATTCTTCACTTTTGTCAGGTTTCCAGAACCTTACCAAGGTTATCTGACCTTATCAGGGTCAAAAGGATATTTTGGTCTTTTGGGCAATTGTTCAGGGGCATTTTGGTAATTTACCATCCTTGGGACGTGATGGTAATTATTCAATTTGTTCAAGGGTATTTATGGAATTTCCTTCTAAAATATCTCACTAAAATATCTAGGGGTATTTTGGTTATTTTTAGAAATATTCAAGGGCATAATTGTCATTTTCATCCTAGGGGCATATTCGTCATTTCAGAAATTGTTCAGGGCATTCTTAGCATTTTTACCCTAGATTTTCCTATTATTTTACTCATAGTAATTGTCTATATAACTCTTAAATTTTTGGGGTGTTACAATGTATAAATTGTCATTTTACTCATTTTAGAAACTAGAATCCCAATATCCCTATTGTGAATCCTAACCCTAAGCATCTTAATAGAATGGCCAGTCCCAATTAAGAACAACACATGAAGAACAGAATAAAACAAAGCAATTATGATAATTCTCATTAAAACAAATCAATACATAGAGGAGTTCACATAGGTTCCTGCTCTAACCACAATACAAGAACTTAGCCAAGCATACTCAGAACTGACATTAATCTTGCACTTAGCATGTTCCTAGAGAAGAATTACCAGAGGAAGAGAAGAAGTTACAACAGAGTTGCTATTCTGCAGTTTCCCTAATGAATCCAATCTTCTCCAAGGGTTCTTCAATGGCTTCTTCTGCAGAAAATCTTTAAAAGGTCCAGGGAAAAGTACTTTTTTGTGTCCCAGAGGTCCCTTTTTTTCCCCCATACGTTCTAGGTTTAATTTTGGTAACAGGGAATTGTTCCCCAAGCTAAATCAGTATCAAATCTTTTAAATCAGAAAATATCGTGCTTGTGGCGCGACTAGCGCAAAATCCCACACTGATCGCGTGGGATGTTCGAATTGATTAGGCTGTTCTGGAACTCTGGCGCTAATAGCATGGTGTCCCACGCTGATCGCGTGGGGCATTCAAACTGAATGCCTAATTTTGATATCATAGCGCTACTCGTGTGGATGGCCACGCTGATAGCGTGGCTTACTCGAGTTGAAAGGTTGGCTTTAAGCATCTGGCACGAGTGGCGCGGGTTTTGGCGCGATCCGTGCGGAGTCTTCGAATTGAGTGTTTGATCTTGATACTTTGACGCTGATCGCATGGGAATTGTCGCGAGTCACGCGGCTTGTTCGAGAGCACTAGCTTGCTCTTTTTGCTTCTTTTACTCTCTTGTTGGTTCCTAAATGACAAAATAAATAAGAAATTAAAGTAATATGCAATTAAGTAATAACTTACCAAATCCTAATCTTATTTACTAATTCTTAAAAAATTTATTAATCAATTAATCCTAAAAACTAATATATGCTGGGAGCATATCAACCTACACCTGCACAACCTGTGCAAACCAGTTCTGGACCTTCTTTGGAGGACTTGATGAAGCAAATGGCCACAGAAGTGCAAGGATCCTAGCACTTTCACTGTTCCATGCACCATTGGAGGTATTACTTTTGCAGATGCCATGTGTGATCTTGGAGCCTCCATTAATGTCATGCCCACATCAGTTTATAGATCACTACACCTTGGTGAGTTGAAACCCACTGGTGTTGTCATTCACTTGGCCAACAGGAGTTCTGCGCTTCCACTTGGACTTATTGAAGATGTGTTGGTATGAGTTAATAATTTGATTTTCCCTACGGATTTTTATATTTTGGACATGGAGAATGAGTCTTCTAGTCATGGTTTCACATTAATCTTAGGAAGACCATTCTTGATGACAGCTAGGACTAAAATTGATGCGCATGCAGGAACTCTTTCTATGGAGTTTGGTGATGACATTGTCCAGTTTAACATTTTTTAGGCCATGAAACATCCTGTAGAGGAGCATTCTGTTTTTCTTCTTGATATCATTGATGTTGCAGTAGATAGTGTAGATATTTCTGATTTTTCTGATTTTGATCTGGGTTCTTGTAATTGTACCTGTGATTCTGCTATTGCATGTAGTATTTGTGAGGAGATTTCCTCCGCACTTCACTCTAATTGTGTTGCATGTATAGATACAGGTTCTGAGCCTACTATCCCACTTCCCTCAGCCCCCAGTCTTCCCTTGCCTTCCACCATTCAGCCACCTTCCTTGGAGCTGAAGTCACTACCTGAGGACCTCAAATATGCATATTTAGATGATGTTCAGAAGCTTCCAGTCATCATATCTAGTAGTCTGTCACTTGAGCATGAAGAGAAGCTGTTGCATGTTTTGAGAGGCCACAAAAGCCCATTAGATGGACCCTTGCTGACCTTCCTGGCATTAATCCTTTTATATGCATGCATCAAATACTTTTGGAGGATGATTCTAGGTCGGTGGCGCAGCCATAGAGGAGGCTGAATCCCACTATTCTGGATGTGGTGAAGAAGGAAGTGACAAAGCTACTAGCTACAGGGATCATCTATCCCATCTCAGATAGCACTTGGGTTTCACCTGTCCAAGTGGTTCCTAAGAAGTCGGGTCTCACAGTTGTGAAGAATCAAGATAATGAGTTGATTCCAACTAGAGTGGCCAACAGTTGGCGAGTTTGCATTGATTACAGGAGACTCAACCAGGCCACTTACAAGGACCATTTTCCTTTTCCCTTCATTGATCAAGTTTTAGAGAGGTTGGTAGGTAAATCACATTATTGTTTTCTTGATGGTTTTTTTTGGTAACATGCAGATTCATATTGCACCAGAGGATCAACACAAGACCACATTCACCTATCCATTTGGCACATTTGCTTACACCCAGATGCCTTTTGGCCTATGCAACACACCTGGCACCTTCCAAAGGTGCATGGTAAGCATCTTTTCTGATTTATTAGAGAGTTGCATGGAGGTGTTTATGGATGATTTCACTATTTATGGTTCCTCTTTTGATGCATGTTTGGATAGTCTCTCTAGAGTGCTTGACCGATGTATTAAGACTAACCTTGTTCTTAACTTTGAAAAATGCCATTTTATAGTGCATGAAGGTATAGTCTTAGGGCATTTGGTCTCTAGTAGAGGGGTCTTGAGGTCGATAAGTCCAAGATTGATGTGATTACTTCTTTGCCTTACCCCGCTTCTGTGTGGGAAGTACGTTCTTTTCTTGGACATGCAGGTTTTATAGGAGATTCATTCAAGATTTTAGTAAGATTGCATTGCCATTATCCAAACTTCTCCAAAAGCACGTAGACTTTACATTTGGCTAGTCTTGCAAAGAGGCATTTGAGAGATCGAGGAAGAAGTTGACTACCTTTCCAATCATTCAGCCACCAAATTGGGAGCTTCCCTTTGAGCTGATGTGTGACGCCTCTAATTATGCACTTGAGGCTGTGTTGTCACAGAGAGTTGGTAAACTCTCCCATGTCATTGCTTATGCTTCACGCACTTTAGATGCAGCCCAAGTTAACTACACCACCACTGAGAAGGAGTTTTTAGCTATTGTTTTTGCTTTAGATAAATTTAGATCTTATTTGCTTTGCTCCCATATCACTGTCTTTACTGACCATGCAGCTTTGAAGTACCTGTTGAAGAAGCCTGATGCTAAACCTAGATTGATCAGGTGGATGCTTCTTCTTCTGGAGTTTGACCTCAAGATTAAGGACAGAAGTGGTGCAGGAAACTTGGTTGCTGATCACTTGAGCAGGATTGAAGGACCTCTTGAGTCTTTTCCCATTCGTGCTAATTTCCCTGATGAGCATTTGATGCATTTGCATTCATCACATGTCACACCTTGGTTTGCTGACATTGTTAATTTCATTGTTGCATCTGTTGTTCCACCTCATGCATCTAAGTCCCAAATAGATAAACTTAAGAGTGATGCTAAATATTATGTTTGGGATGATCCTTATTTGTGGAGATTTGGTAATGACCAAGTGATCCGAAGGTGTGTGCCTGATCATAAGATTCAGTCTATTCTTCAGTTTTGTCATGGCACACCTACAGGAGGTCATTTTGGTCCTCAGAGGACCGCTAGGAGGGTATTAGACTGTGGGTTCTTTTGGCCCACCCTGTTTAGAGATGCTCATCACTTTACCACCACTTGTGTGCAGTATCAGAGAGCAGGAGGAACCATTACACATAGACATGAGATGCCTCAACAACCCATTATTTTTTGTGAGATTTTTTATGTCTAGGGTATTGATTTTATGGGTCCATTTCCTGTTTCTCATGGTTTTTCATATATTTTGCTTATTGTTGATTATGTTTCTAGATGGGTTAAGGCTAAGGCCACCAGAACTAATGATTCTAAAGTTGTTGTGGATTTTGTGAGATCCAACATTTTCTGCAGGTTTGGTGTGCCTAGAGCCATTATCAGTGACCAGGGGAGCCATTTCTGTAACCGGTCATTGGCATCCTTGCTTCAGAAGTATGGGGTTGTGCATAAAGTTGCTACAGCTTATCATCCCTAAACTAATGGGCAAGCAAAGATTTTTAACAGAGAGATCAAGCAAGTGTTACAGAAGGTGGTGCAATCAAACAGGAAGGATTGAAGCAAGCTACTTGAGGATGCTTTATGGGCTCATAGGACTGCTTACCGGATACCTTTGGGGATGTCTCCCTATAGGGTTGTAGCGACCCGCCTCGTCGCTACTGTATCACTAACTCTTAAACATGACAAAACTTGTTTTGATTGAAGATCTCTTTAATTTGATTACGAAAATGACACTAAAGTTTTTCTCCATGACCACATATTCAATACCACGAAGCAAAGCACAAATACACAAGTATATAAAACATTGTAAATACAATACATATAAAAAGCACAATTTAGTTGTAATTACAATTATATATGTCTGAGTGTATAAGTTTTTCAAAAGAACAAAAGATCACACAACGAAAAACCATCAAAACGCAACTATTGTCCGGGGTCTGATCTATTGTCATCCCGACAACTCGGTGGGTCCAACCAAAATGATACCTCCCTCCAAGTCACCTAATGCTGCCCGTCTACTCACACAAACATGGTTCGTGATCATCACAGGTACCGAACCACACGGTACAACAAAGCAAAGTTGAGTTTATCATGTAAAACAACAAGCAACAGATATCATCAGTTAAGGAAGGCAATCCAAACATCACAATATCACTACCATATCCAAGCATTTCATCATGCAACTCACATAAACAATCATCTAAAAGCATTCCACAAGTCAACTTATAATGTCTAGCATGATGCATGTTCCTGACTCATTTCTCAGCATGCAATGTGGTACCATCCCAGAAATAGTTTATCCCTGTGGTCAGATGATGCAGTAGCTTGTCAAGGTCACTCTGTCGTGCACAGGTCGCTCCCCCTAGTTGTGATCAGCCATGGGTGTCAGAAGAAGTTCCAAACAGACGTGGCCCCCTAGTATCCTAGTACCCTATAGCCAATCATCCTATTTCCGTCATGCAAATGTAGTATGTCCCATGGGCACCATCAATGCATGACCCGGCCAAGTCCTTCCTCACAAGGGTGACCTGTCATGCACCCCCATGCACATACGTATCGCCTCAATCACGGGCCGCCCCGACATGGGCTCATTGATGCACTGACTGTGGTCTTTGCAAGGTTAACCACCGGGTCCCGGCATCTCTCATGTCTATACATAGCATATCACCACGGCACCATCAATGTATGACCCCGTCCAGGAACAAATCCTTCCCGGCTGGGTAACTCTTCATACACCCCCGTGGGTATCTATGTATATCCACCTGCATTCGATAACCATGGGCACCCTCAATGCATGACCCGATCCAAGATCAAATCCTTCCCAGCTGGGGTAACTCTTCATGCACCCTCCCATGGTATCAATGCACAAGTCATCATCTCATAAACAAACCTTTACTATTCCAACATTATCATACATATTCATTGCACATCAATAGTAACACAACATAGACTAGAAAGTCGGTGTGAAGTATTGGGTATCCTGGTTGGCACCTAGATACTACATGATTACGGGGTACGAACCCGAATCAGGTCGGACATGGTCGAACAAGGGCGGACAAGGTAGGTTTTCCCAAAAAAAGGACACAAGTTCAACCGAGAAGGAAAACCTGGTAGTCCTCTCAAAGAAAGGAAACGAGCTCATCCGAGTAAGGAAACCCGGTAGCTCTCTCTCAAAGAAAGGAAACAAGCTCATCCGAGTAAGGAAACCTGGTAGCTCTTGCTCAAAGAAAGGAAACGAGCTCATCCGAGTAAGGAAACCAGGTAGCCCTTGCTTAAAGAAAGGAAATGAGCTCATCCAAGTAAGGAAACCTGGTAGCTCTCTCTCAAAGAAAGGACTTGAGCTCAGCGGCTCTAAGGAACAACCCTGGGTAAGGAACAAAGAACATTGACATCCATCAGCAAGGACTAAGAGCCATGTCATGTATATTCGTATGTACTATGTAATGAGCTCAGCCCAGCATACTTAACCCAATATCCGGCACCTCCACAAACACTACAAAAAAGTGTTTTGGGAGTTTACAACATCAAAATACCGACTTCACACGCATGCACAGAGGGTTCTTACAACATCAACTCTCCCACAAGAACACCATCAAATCTTTACACAAGAACACCACAAACATAAACATCCATTCATCACAAGGCATAGTTTTTCTGGAAAAACAACACACAACAGGGACATGCAGATAGCTTCATAGTTGGACTCCCTGGCCCTCAACTATGGTATCTAAGGCTGTTATTAACATAATAAACCCTCCCTTACCTAACCCGGAGTCCTTCTCGCATAGCCCAACAATGCTGTAACACGATCTTCTTAAATGGAAGCTTGCCCGAACGCAGCGTCCTCGCAAAAGCCGAGAAGAAGAGGGTCGGACTTCGTTCTCTTTGAACTTTATGAAGAGCGGTCTAAAGCTTCCACTCAGGTTATGAGGTTCCTCTTGACGTAGGTATAATATTGTGTTATTTCTTTATCTTGTGTGTATCCCTTCCACGTTCTAGTTAGATATAGGGGGCGCATGAAAAAGATCAAGCTATATGCTTATCTTATGTTTATTGAGATTTATGTTTTTGTCTTTGATAAGCCAAAAGGGGGAGAAAAATGAAATGAACATATAATGTGCAAGACTTGGAAATCTGAATTCTTATTGCTCTTATCTAGACTTAATGCAAAATTTCATAAGATATGGGGAGCATATAATACATATGAGTGAATATTGTTTATGTAGAGTTTACTTGACACTTGCTCTTGGAAAGAAGCTGATTTCATTTTCAGATATAAAGAAAAAGCTCTGAAAATCAACTCCTTTAAAAGAACTCCAAGGTTCAACATGTTCAATTGAAGTTTGGCATGATCAAAGCCAAAAAGGGGGAGATTGTTAGATACAGCGGAGCATGAAGAAAGATCAAGCTATATGCTGAAGATGGATGAGTCTTTTAGCTTTTAGCATGCCATTCAATTGAAGGCATTTATAATTGCTTGATGTAGGAGAAAATCATCCTATGATCCTTTCCATTGCATAAACATTACTTATTGATTTGCATTCATGATTTTACAAAAGCACATGGTTTGTGAAAAAGGTCTAAGATTTCATGATTGCATCAAAGTCAAGTACTCATAATTTCAAGTTTTGGGGAAAATTGTTTTGGACTGTGTTAATCGATTACCACATATTGGTAATCTATTACTTGAGCCTTGAAGAACATTTGAATTGATTACAAGAATTAAGTAATCGATTACTCAGTATAAACACAGAACATTACTTGACTTTGATAATCGATTACCAATTGTCCGTAATTGATTACTTAGTACATTTACGAAAATGAGAATCCCTATAGTAATTGATTACAGGTTGAAATAATTTATTACTTTGTTCATATATCTGTAACGACCCCGTATGCATCCAGTTCATTAACATTATAATATGGTCTTAAGCGCAACAATACTTAATGTAATTAAGTAAACACGGAACCATTAAAATAACACAAGACGTCATCTTACGTCATACAATACCAACAAAAAATTATGTATGGAATTTAATATACAGCCCGGCATTTGGTACTATTTCACAATGTACATACATTACAAACCCATACCGGGTTACAAAATATATAATCAAAATGAGCCAACAGGCTCGCACTAGGCTGCCTTCCGATCTCCGCATCCTTGAACCCATCTTGGCCTCTTATCCAAAATCCTCGATTAACAGCCTATCCAGCCTCGGCCTACCCGACCTTTTAATTGAGATCCACCGAATGACCCCTACTCGGGTCTATTATCCCGGACCCTGTCCTCTGCTCATTGGCTATTACCTGTAATAAAATATAATTCCCCAACCGGGGTGAGATACAATCTCAGTAAACTCAGGGTTCTTGGAGTTACACCTCCCCCTGGTTCACTTCCACAGTACATGACATTTACATTGGCATTACATACAACATAGCCAACCCGGCCTTTTAATAAAAACAGCAGTATAACCATCTCAGCCTTTTAAGAAAATAAAAACATAGTCATCCCGACTTTCATAAACATCACAAGTTCACCAGTGCACATCTCATGCACTCGGATGTATATGAATTGTCGAGAAGCTCATCCCAGATGAGTCTTACACTTTCATATATGGTCTGCTTCCCTGGCCAGAGGGCTTTCTTAACCACAATACAAACATTACAGTGCAAATCATTTACATGAATGTTTCAATCAAAAAGCAGTAACACACAATTTAAATACACGTACTGCATCATACAATAACCATAACTTTCCAGGAGTATGGTGGAACACAATCAAGGGATACAATCTCCCCAAGAACAGAGAGCTTACCTTCTCCGATCACCGCACAGACTACCTCAGCCTCATGTTCCCGACCCCAATATCTTCTTTATCAAGCCCTACGCTAGGCAAGAAAGATATCAACAACAATTTTCAACCGTTTCATGAAAATAACCCAATTCTTTTCCAAATCTCAACCATAAACCTCCAACGTTGACTTGTAAACCCCCAAAAACATCTGGCATAACAAAATACCCAAAACCCAAAAAACATAGCTTTCAAGGTTGAACCTTCATCACAACAACCTCCTAAGCATATTTTTCCAAAGAAATATCACCCAAAACCAACCCTAACTCATATGGGTTATTTTTCCTCTTAATCCCAAACTTAAAGGAAACGGTAAAACTTATGCGTCTTATCTTAGAGGATTGTGGACAACTTCTAAAAGCCTGGATGTGCTTACAGTGTCTTCTAAGTCATAAAGGTTGAAACTTTAACTTCCTTTGGAGAAATAATCTCCTCGACTGATGATTCTTTCAAAGAATAAAGGGTGGGAACTAGTTTGTATGGTGATTCTCTTCAATCCTTACGTTGGATGTGAAGGTGTTTAGGTTAGGGAATGGTTATCTAGGAAGCTTTTTCTCACTATAACAATGGAGCAAAATATGGAATAAGAGAGAGAAAGTGTTTTAGCAAAGACAGTGGAAATAAGGTTACTACTAAAATATTTCACTTGAGCATATCTTATATAGCCTATAAGTTAACACGCGTCCTAAAAAATAACATGAGAGTCTTCCCGTGTCAAAGCAACCAGCAGGGAGTCAACACGTGTCACTTGTGTAAAGTGAACATGAAGGGCCAACACGTGTAAGAAGGCTAAGTCTAATGTTCCCTCCTCCTCCGACCTCATCCGACCTAATCCAAGTTCCTACCTTGGTACTTCACAAGTCCAAGGTTCCTCCCAACCGCTTCCGGGATCACTAACCCAGTAACTCTATCAAAAGGGGTTGCGAGCTCTTCCAGTTTCTATCCACCCGGTAGCTCTTACAAGTTAACCACATACGAGCTCACCCGAGCTCAATCGAGATCCACCAAGATTACAACTCAGTAACACATCCAAGCTCATCCATGATTATAACTCAGTAATACATCTGAGATCACCTGAACTTATCCGAGATCACAACTCGAACTTCAAAGAAAAGGAAGACACGAGCTCTACTGAGATAGCTATCCGGTTGCTCTTTCCTTCCTTGTCCGGATTCCTTTCTATACATCAACATTTTTCCCAAAAGTGCTATGTAAATACACCACTTACGTGGCAATAACCCGATCTACATAAAAATTAACATATACCACAATCCCAGATTAGTAAAGGTGCTATCTACACCCCTTTATTATCCGAGTTCCAAAATACACCCCCTCCTAAGGTGACAACTCGGTCATACGAACCCGAACTAAACACAGGGTTATTATAATATCCTTTCTAGAAATATGAAGAACATTTTAATCAATTAAAATTGTTTTCAATCGATTACATTGGAAGTTTTAATCAATTACTTTGACGATTTAATCGATTACATTCAGTTACAACTTTTTTTTATAAATAGCTGATGAGTTTTCTAAAACTTACAACACTTTGCTCTACAAAATTTTCAAAGTTTTCAAAAGCCTTCTAAAAGTGAGAAAAGATATTATGATTTCTAAAGTTCTTGTCCCACATATTCAAATCTTCATGGTGTATTGAAAGATTTCTTGGGCAAAATTTCAAAGAAGCATTTGGAGAGGAAGTTCTGAAATTTGTTTTTCATTTCAACTATGATTGGTAAATCATAGTCATTCATATTCATTAGATCATCAGGTTGTCTCTCTCCATTAACTTTGCTTGTAAATTCGTTTTAGAATTTTTGGTTATTTGTAACTATTACAAAGGGTTCTAGAGTGGGTTTCTCTAGAGGGAAGAGTAGAGAAGGGTTATCTATGTCTTGATCACTAGGAGTCTAATAGGGTTTTAGATTTTTGTTCTTTATTTGGGTTTGATAAAGGGTGATTGTTGTAAAGCTTGTAAGAACTGAATTTTGTGAATAGTGGAACTCTAATCAAGTTTTGATTAGAAGAATTGGATGTAGCTTCTCTTGTTGAGAGGTGAACCAGTATAAGTCCTTGTGTTGATTACTTTCTTTAAGCTCTTCTTGCTATCTTAATCTGTGATTCTTGGTGAATTCTTTATTACTTAACTAGTGAAGTTTTTGTAATTGCTTTCTTGGGTTGAGTGGTTTGATTGAATTGAAGCATTCTTGGTTTAATTGTGATAAAGATCCTATAACTTTGATTCTCTAAAAAGATTTTAAAAGGTCAAGTTTCAACCAATTCACCCCCCTCTTAGTTATTGCGTGTGTTCATATTGTTTTCAGTTCTCACTTATTGGTGTGCGCAAGAAGTGATGACTGGTAGGAATGATCGTGCAATAGTTGATGTTTTCCAGGCTTTGAGACTGAAGGTCAAGCTGTGACCTGGGAAACCTTCAAGAGGGTATTTCTGGAGAAATACTTTCCTGAAGATGTTAGAAACAAGAAGGAGATGGAATTCTTAGAGCTTAAGTAAGGGAGTATAATAGTGGCTAAGTATGCAGCTAAGTTCGAAAAGTTGGTGAAGTACTTTCTTCATTACCAAGGAAGAGATGGTGAAAGCTCAAAATGTCTAAAGTTTCTGAATGGCTTGTGACCTGAGGTGAAGCAAGCTACAAATTATCAAGGTGTTTGTCAGTTCCTACTGCTAGTTAACATGTGGAAGTTATGGAATTTCTTTACTTGTGCTATTCAATTCTGGTGCAACCATTCGCTTATATATTGCTTGTGTGTGGAGAAACTTAAGCTTTCTGTGTCTTCTTTGAGTGATGATCTTGTGTTAGAGACCCCAACTAGTGGTTTAGTTTTAACTTCTGATGTGTGTTTGAATTGCCTTGTAGAGATTTCTGGTAGAAAATTCTTTATTGATCTAATTTGTTTGCCTTTCAACCAAATTGATGTTATTCTAGGTATGGACTGGTAATCTTCCAACCATGTCTTGTTAAACTATTTTGATAAAACCGTGGTGTTTACTGATTCTAAAGTGAGTAAGGATAGGATGTTTATCTCTGCCAACCAAATTGTGAAATCTTTAAAAGAAGATGCTCAAGTGTACATGATCTTGTCTAACCTGGAAGTAGAGACCAAAGTTTCTATAGGCGACCTCCCTATTGTTAGAGAGTTTCCAGAAGTGTTTCCTGAGAATATATCTGGTTTACCGCCTGAGAGAAAGATAGTGTTTTCTATAGATTGGTACCTGGTGTCAAACCCATATACATAGCCCCTTATAGAATGTCTCCTATAGAGTTAGCCGAGCTTAAGAAATAATTAGAAGGGTTATTGGATAAGCAGTTTGTGAGACCCGGTGTGTCTCCATGGGGAGCACCAGTGTTGTTAAAGAAGAAGAAAGATGGGACAATGAGATTGTGTGTAGACTATCGTCAGTTGAATAAGGTGACGATTAAGAACAAGTACCCTTTGCCTAGAATAGATGACCTTATGGATCAATTGGTAGGAACTTGTGTGTTTAGCAAGATAGACCTTAGGTCATGTTACCATTAGATCCGAGTGAAGTCTGAGGATATTCCAAAGACTGCCTTTAGGACCCATTATTGTCACTACGAGTAATTAATCATGCCCTTCGGTGTGACTAATGCCCCTGGTGTGTTTATGGATTACATGAATAGGATTTGTCACCCCTATCTCGATAGTTTTGTTGTGGTATTCATAGATGATATTTTTGGTATACTCTAAGATTAGACAGAAGCATGAGAAGTACTTGAGGATTGTGCTACAGACCCTTAAGGACCGACAACTTTATGCTAAGTTGTCCAAGTGTGAGTTTGGTTAGAGAAAGTTAGTTTCCTAGGACATGTGATATCCCAAGGTGGTATAGTTGTAGATCCTTCTAAGGTAGAAGTTGTTGTTAAGTGGAAGAGTCCTAAGTCGGTGTTTGAGATTAGAAGTTTTCTGGGTTTAGCGGGATACTATCGGAGATTCATAGAAATTTTCTCCAAGTTATCCTTGTCATTGACCAAACTGACTCGTAAGGGTCAAGTTTTTGTGTGGGATTCTCAATGTGAGCATAGTTTCCAAACCCTTAAGGAAAAGCTGACTATTGCACCTGTGTTAGTTTTGCCTAACCCAAGAGAACCCTTCAAGGTGTATTGTGATGCATCAAAAATTGGTTAAGGAGGAGTGTTGATGTAGAATGGCCAAGGAGTGGCCTATGCTTCTAGACAACTCAAGACTCATGAGAGGAATTATCCTACCCATGATTTGGAGTTAGTTGCTGTAGTTTTTGTTCTTAAGATGTGGAGGCACTACCTGTTTGGCTCTAATTTAGAAGTGTTTAGTGATCATAAAAGCCTTAAGTATCTGTTTAGTCAAAAAAAGTTGAACATGTGTCAGAGGAGATGATTAGAGTTTCTTAAGGACTATGATTTTGAGCTTAGCTATCATCCTGGCAAAGCCAATGTAGTAGCTGATTCTTTGAGTATGAAGTCCCTACATGTATATGCTCTGATGGTTAGGGAGTTGGATCTCTTAGAATAGTTTAGGGACCTTAGCCTTGCATGTGAGGTTACCCCTAGTAGTGTGAGACTAGGAGCTTTGAGAATTACTAGTGAGTTGTTAAGAGAGATCAGAGAGGGCCAAAAGTCTGATCCTTTTCTAAGGACTCAATTAGAAGCCTTAGCATCAAGGAAAGATAGTAGTTTCAATGTGGGATCAGATGGAGTCTTGAGACTTCAAGATAGAATCTAGTCCCCAATGTATCTGAGCTTTGGAAGATGATCTTGGAGGAGGTCATAGGAGCAACTTGAGCATCCACCCTGGTGCTACCAAGATGTATCAGGATCTCAAGACAATGTTTTGGTGGCCAAACATGAAAAGAGAGGTTAGTGAGTTTATGTATGCATGTTTAGTCTGTGAGAAGGCTAAGATAGAACATCAGAGACCCTCAAGTAAATTCCAATCCATAGAGATACCCTAGTGGAAGTGGGACAGTATCTCCATGGATTTTGTTGTAGGCTACCTAGAACCCCGAGAGGTTTAGATTTTATCTGGGTTATTGTTGACAGATTGACCAAATCTGCTCACTTTGTCCCCATCAATATCAGGTTTTCCTTAGAGAAGTTGATCTCTCTATATATTAGTGAGATTGTCAGATTACATGGTGTACCGTCTAGCATAGTATCTAATAGAGATCCTAGATTCACCACCAGATTCTGGGAGAATCTGAACAAAGTGTTGGGAACCAAGCTTAGGCTAAGTTCAACCTATCACCCTCAAACTGATGGTCAGACTGAATGGACCATTCAGTTTCTAGAGGACTTTTTGAGGGCGTGTGTATTAGAAAAAAAAAGGGTAGTTGGGAGAGTTTTCTACCGTTGATAGAGTTCACCAATAACAATAGTTTTATTCTACCATTGGCATGGCTCCCTACGAAGCTCTGTATGGTAGAAGGTGTAGGACACCCTTGTGTTGGCTAGAACCCAGAGATAACCTCATTTTAGGACCTAAAGTGGTATAACAAACCACTAAGAAGGTCAAGTTGATCTAAGAGAGAATGAGAACCGCTCAGAGTAGGCAAAAGAGTTATCAGGACAAGAGGAGGAAAGACCTGGAATTCGAGGTTGGTGATCATGTATTCTTGAGAGTCACTCCGTGGACTAGGGTTGGTCGAGCCTTGAAATCCCAAAAATTCACACCTCATTTTATTAGTCCTTTTCAAATTCTCAAAAGAGTCGGCCCTGTGGCATTTCAAATTGCATTACCCCCATCTCTTTCTAACCTCCACAATGTCTTTCATGTATCTCAACTCCGTAAATATATCCATGATCCTTCTCACGTGGTCAAATTAGATGACATTCAAGTAAAGGAAAACTTGACTTATGAAACATTGCCTTTGAGGATCGAGGATCGACAAACAAAGCACTTAAGAGGGAAAGAGATTCCCTTGGTCAAGGTGATCTGGGGAGGTACATCAGAAGAGAATGCAACATGGGAACTAGAGAGTCAGATGCGAGAAGCCTATCCAGCCTTGTTTGAGTCAGGAAAATTTCAGAGACAAAATTTCTAAAAGGGTGGGAGATTTGTAACACCCTGAAATTTCGATAACTGAAAATAGATTTTTGATGTATTTCTTGTGTTAGTTTAAGCCTCCTTTAGTGTCTCTTGTGTTTTGGGTACCGTTATTGGGAGGTTTTACACTTCCTTTGAAAAACCTTTGAAAATGAGACATTGTAAAAGTTTCCTTTTTATAAAATTGATGTCATTTTTGTGACCTTCGTTGAGCCCTGGTCACATTGGTGTGATCGGAATTTCAAAATGATGTCTTTTTTATGTGGACTCCAAAAACACCATTTTAACCCCTTTTAAATTTGAGTGGCTATTTGACCCCAAATGTTAATATTAACCTTGTCTTTGAAATCTATACTAAATTGTCTTTGATTTGGTATATAGAGCTCTGCATTTGGGCCAAAGCACACAAACTTGAGGGATCTCAAAACAACACTGTGAGGAGCTAACGGGAGAATTTATAGATAGGTGAGGGGAGTTTATTATTTGTTTATAGCTTTTGATACCCCATAGTTGGGGTTAGGGAACCCACTTATGGAAATGTATGTATGTCCCTGTTGTGTGCTAGTTTTCAAGAAAAACTATGTTTTAAACTAATGGGATGCGATATATTTATTATTAATGTATGTTTGTCCCTGTTGTGTGCTTGTTTTCAAGAAAAACTGTGTTTTGAACTAATGAGATGCGATGAATTTGTTATTGATGGATAAAACCGTGAATGATGTTGTTGTTGTAATGATTGAATTTTTGGGAAAAGTCATAATTAAAGAGGAGACTCTGCCCAAAATTTTATAATATGTTCTCCCATATAATTATTTATTAAATTATTTAAATGGGCATAAGAGTGTGTTTTTTATATTGTAGTCCTCCTCTTTAATTTAGAATTTTCCTAAAATACCAGTCTTGTGGCAATATAGATTGTGAATGAATGAAATGATATTGATGTTGTTGATGATGTTGAGATTGAGATGCCACTAATGTTTATGATGTTGAAAATGAAATAATTATATGTGGTTGATGATGTTGATATGGTTGATGATGTTGAAATGAAATGATGTTGATGTTGTTGATGACATTGAGATGAGATGATGTTGTTAATGATGACATTGATGAGAGTAATGTTGATGTTGACAATGTTATTGTATGTTGTGGATACACATGGGGGTACATGACTGGATATCCTTGCGGGGAAGAGTTTACGAATCTTAAGCATTCCTAAAGAGAGAAACAGATTTCTTTGAATTTCGGTCTCTATCCACGGTTAGTGCATTGATGAGCCCATGTTTGTATTTTGTGTATGTACATTGGGCGTGCATGACTCATTGGATATCCTTGCGAGGAAGGTTTTATGAATTTTAAGCATCCCTGAGAGAAAAAAGGATTGTTTATAATTCTGGTCCCTATCCATGGTCAGTGCATTGATGGTGCCCATATTTCATACTTCATAATTGCATGGATGGAAATATAATGAAGGCAGTGTGTACCTGTGGTTTTTATGAGATCAAACACAGGTACTAAGGGGCATGTCACTCGATTTGGAATTCCCTTGAGACTCTGGCTGATCACCATGGGTGGGAATGGCCAGTGCGTGACAGGGTGACCTCAATAAACTATTGAATCATTTTCCTAAGAGGGGCTATTTCCATGAGGGTGGTACCACATTGCATTCTGAGAGTTGGGTCAGGTGTAACGACCCGCCTCGTCACTACTATATCATTAACTCTTACCCTACAAAATTTAATTTTTAATTAAAAACTTCATTAATTTGATTATGAAAATGATGGTAAATTTTTTGCAATAATACAATTATCATACACGTATTACAATTACATATTTAAACACATGTACATATATATTAAATCAGTACATGTCATCCACATGTTAGAACTTCCTTTAGCTTTACATGTATATACACATGAAATTACATATCTAACAAAAAGCCAAAGAACTAACAAAGAAAGAGTTGATTAACAAAACACAACTTTTTCTCCAAAAAGAAATCCAATGTCATCACGTCGGCTTGGTGGCTCCAACCAAAAAGAAGATTTTCCTCCAACATCTGCTCACATGAATGAAAGTTCATGATCATCACAGGTACCAACCACACGGTACAACAAATGTAAGGGTGAGTTTATTATATAAAAACAACAAACATCAAATAGCAGCAATTGGGAAGGAAACAACATTACCCACCACAATCATTAACAAAAATCCATGATTCCAATACACACTCAACAAACCAATCATCCAATGCATTTCACAACTCAAACAATCATGCATAGAATTATGCATGCCCCTGACTCATCTATCAGCATGCAATGTGGTACCATATCCCGGAAATAGCCTCTCATAGGAAAAATGATTCACCGCCTATCAGGGCCACCCTGTCGTGCACTGGCCATTCCCCCTCGATGATCAGCCAACAATGCTAGGGAATTCCAAACCTGATGACCCCTTAGTACCTGGGTTTTCAGCACACTGAAACCCACAGGTACGCGTGTGCCTTCAATCTATTTCCATCCATGCAAATGATGTATGAAACATGGGCATCATCAACGCATGACTCGGCTAGGAACAAATCCTTCCTCGCAAGGGTAACCCGTCATACACCCCCTATGTACATACGTAACACACCAATGTGGGCTCACCGATGCCCTGACCGTGGCTAGGAACAAATCCATCCTCGCAAGGGTAACCAACCGGTCATTGCATCCCACGTGTACATATACAGCCTGCAACCATGGGCACCATCAATGTATGACCTTGCTAGGAACAAATCCTTCCTCGCAAGGGTAACCCGTCATACAGCCCCCATGGGTATCCATGTATATCCACACACAATGACATTGTTCACATGAACACTATCTCTCATCAATGTCATTATCAACCTCAACATCATATCATCTCAATATCATCATCATGCATATCAATATTATCTCATTTCAACATCATCAACCACGTCAACATTATCTCATTTGAACATCATCAACTACATCAACATTATCTCATTTAAGTATCATCAACTACATTAATGGCATCTTAATTTCAATATCATCAACAACATCACAAGCAATCACATTTCACATCTATACATAATACATATGCCTGAGATTCACATTCCCCAGGTCTTCAAACAATCCAAAATTTCATACATTCACAATTCATCATATCACAAGACTGATTTTTTTAGGAAAATTCTAAATTAAACAGGAGGACTACAATATATAAAATACACTAATATACCCATTTTAAAAATTTAATAAAGAATTAAATAGAAAAACATATTATAAAATTTTGGGCAGAGTCTCCTCTGTAATTAAGACTTTTCCCAAAAATCCAATCAATTAAAACGACAACATCATTGACAATTTTATCCATCAATAATAATTTCACTGCATCCCATTAGTTAAAAAAATCATTTGTGTTGAAAACAAGCACATACACAGGGACAAACACACATCAATCATAAATACATCGCATCCCATTAGTTAAAAACTTAGTTTTTCTTGAAAACCAACAAACAGCAGGCACAGGCAGATATCCTCATAGTTGGACTACCTGCCCCCTATAATGACCTGCCTCATCACTACTGTATCACTGCCTCTTAAATCACGTTATTTACATGTTTTAGATGAAAAACCCTTAGCTTTTCTTTTGATTATGAAAACAGTAATACATTTTTCACAAACACACAATACCCATCATCCTCAAGTAAATACATAAATAAGATACGTACAAAACAACTCAAATACATGTATACATATATGTACACATACAGAACGTAGTTTAATAATAGGTACAGTTGTCCATGTCTAAAGTGTGTAAACTTTTCAAAAGAAAACACGAAATTACAAAACGAAGATAATTCTTAAAAAGACACAGTTCTTGGTCGGGGTTTGATCCATTATCATCCCGACAACTAGGCGGCTCCAACCAAAAAGGGGTCATCTTCCCAGTCACCTACTGTTGTTTGTCTGCTCACAAGAACCCGGTTCGTGATCATCACAGGTACCAAACCACAAGGTACAACAAAGAAAAGGTGAGTTTATCATGTTAAACAACAAATAATAAATAACATCAGTTAGGGAAGGCAATCCAAACATCACAATATTAGCATAACATCCAAGCATTTCATCACGCAATCAACACGGACAGTCATTCAACCACATTCCACAAGTCAACTTATAATGCCTAGCATGATGCATGCTTCTGACTCATCTCTCAGCATGCCATGTGATACCATCCCGGAAATAATCCATCCCTGTGGTCCTGATGATGCAGTAGCTTGTCAGGGTCACTCTGTCATGCACAGGCTACTCCCCCTAGTGGTGATCAGCCCTGGGGTGTCATAAGGAGTTCCTAATAGACGTGGCCCCCCAGTAGCCCGGTACCCTACAGCCAATCATCTTATTTCCATCATGCAAATGTCGTATGTCCCATGGGCACCATCAATGCATGACCCAGTCAGGAACAACATGTCCTGGATAGGTTAATACATCATGCACCCTCCATGTACATACATCCAAGAAAAACATGTCCTAGATAGGATACTCGTCGTACACCCTCGTGGGTATCTATGTATATCAACCCGCATTCGATAACCATAGGCACCATCAATGTATGACCTAGTCAGGAACAACCCGTCCTGGATAGGATACTCGTCATACACCCCCATGGTATCAATGCATACATCATCATCTCAATCCATCACATAGGCAGACCTTAACAGTTATCGACACAAACACATACATTCCTTACACGTCATTCACAATACCACATGAACTAGTGAGCCGGTGTAAAGTATTAGGTGTCCGGGTTGGCACCTAGGTATAAAGATTTTTGATGTAAGAATCCAAACAAGGACGGAAAAAGTCAGACAAGGGCAGACAAGGTCGGACAAGTTCAGACAAGGGCGGACAAGATCGGACAAGAGCGGGCAAGGTCGGACAAGAGCGGGCAAGGTCGGACAAGATCGGACAAGGGTGGATATGGGTGGACAAGGGTGGACAAGGGCGAACGAGGTTGGTCCTTGGATTTTATAAATACCAGGACGGACTCAGCACTATGCAATCGATTACGAAAGTGTTGTAATCGATTATAACAAATAACGCTTGCTTCGTACAACGAGCAAGACTTGTGATTGTATTAATATTTCAATCCTGCACAAGGTTGTCCGGGTTATGAAAGCCGAGTCAGGGAAACCCGGTAGCCTCACAAAGTAAGGGAAGCGAGCTCATCCAAGTAAAGGAAAGAGGCACAAGTTCTACCGAGTATAGAAACCTGGTAGCTTTCAAGGAAGAGATACGAGCTCTACCGAGTACGAAAACCAGGTAGCCCACAAAGAAAAGACACGAGTTCTACCGAGTAGGAAACCCAGTAGCTCATGACGAAAAGACTTGAACTCATCAATTCCAAAGAGAATGAACAAACCCGGGCAAAGAACCTGGTAACTGACATCCGCCAACAATTGACTGCTAAGAGTCATGTCCCGTCTATATATATATATATATATATATATATATATATATATATATA
>QARZ01040431.1:20605-42914 GCA_013407115.1 Glycine latifolia
ATATATATATATATATATATATATATATATATATATATATATGCTACATAGTGAACTCAGTCCAGCATACCCAACCCGGTATCCGACACCTTCACTAACACTACTAAAAAGGTGTTTTGGGAGTTTACAGAATCAAAATACCGGCTTCACACGCATGAACGGTGAGTTCTTACACATCAACTCTCCCCACAAGAACATCATCAAACTCTTCACACAAAAACACCAACCATTAAACATAAAACATAGCACGTCTTGTTCATTAAAAGACATAGCTTTTCTGGGAAAAACAACACACACCAGGGACATGCAGTTATCGTCATGGTCGGACTCCCTGGCCCCCAACCATGGTATCTAAAGTTGTCATCAACATAATAAAGTCCCTTTACCTAACCAGTCGTTTGTCCTATAGTTAAGCGATGCTGAAACACTTTCTTCGTGAGCATGTCCATTCTCTTTCGAACCTTAAGAAGGATATTCGTCGGCCTCTGCTCTAGTCACGAAGTTCCTCTTAATGTAAGGGGGTTCATGGCAGATATGGTGATCCTCGAGGGCTGAAGGTAACACAGAGGGGTTAAGGAAGAGCGATTTCTGGGCAAGTTAGAGAGAAAAGAGAGAAAGGCTCAAGAAACAAGAAAGGGAAAAGCACTCTCTGCTACGCACTCTGCTGCTTATAAACACGGCTGACAAGGCATGTCCACTTAACGTGCATGGCCAGCAGCCACAGAATAGTAGTGTTGACTTATGTCTAACGTCCATCAAGCACATATACCAAGGCAGAACAGTAACAAACAGTAATTACCAAAATAAACCAAATAATCAAGCAGTACACGCACACAAAACGTCCAGCTTAGCACACTCTGAAATCCGGGGTGTTACAACTCTCCCACCCTTTTAGAAATTTCGTCCTCGAAATTACCTGAGATACAAACAAAGCTGGGTAGGCTTCCCGCATCTGGTTCTCTAGCTCCCATGTTGCATCTTCTCCCGATACACCTCCCCAGATTACCTTGACCAGGGGAATCTCTTTTCCTCTTAAATGCTTTGTCCGTCGATCCTCAATCCTCAAATGTAGTGTTTCATACGTCAGATTTTCCTTTACTTGGATGTCAATTAATCCGACCACATGAGAAGGATCATAGATGTACTTACGAAGTTGAAACACACGGAATACATTATGAAGATTAGAAAGGGACGGGGGTAACGCAATTTGATAGGCGACTGGGCCGACTCTTAAGAATTTGAAAGGGACCAACAAACCGGGGCATGAGTTTCCAAAATTTTAATGCTCGACCAACCCCAGTCCAAGGCGTAACCCTCAATAATACATGATCGCCAACCTCAAATTCTAGGTCCTTCCTCCTCCTGTCATGATATTTTTTATGCCTACTCTAGGCCGTCCTCATCCTATCCCGGATCAACTTGATCTTCTCGGTCATTTGTTGTACCACCTCGGGCCCTAGCACAAGATTCTTGTCGGGTTCCAACCAACACAAGGGTGTCCTACACCTACGACCATACAGAGCTTATGCTTGTTCTTGCAAAAGCTTACTTAGATTTCAGGAATAATTCATCCCTCTGAGACAATCAAAAGATTAGACAAATGGACAATTGATTTGGCATGCTCAAAGCCAAAAAGGGGGAGATTGTTGAGTTTAAGGGAAGCTGCAAGAAGATTGAAGCAAGGTTGTAGGCTTGATGTTTTAGTTTTTTACATGCCCAATCATTTGAAGGCCTTTTTAATTTGTCTAAGTGGTTCAAGTGCATTGCCTTGTAATCTTTCTTTAGCATGTGCATTCTCATGATCATGCATACATGGTTTTTGATCTCAGAGAAATCAAATGGTTTTATAAGAAGTTAAGTTCTCAATGGCTAAGTTTTTTATAATAAAAAAAAGCAAAACTTACTGCTTTAATCGATTATACAATCATTTTAATCAATTAAAGACATTCATACAATTCTGGAAAATCCTTGAAGAACAGTTTAATCGATTACAGGCTTCCTGTAATCGATTACATAGTGTTTTATGAAAAACCATGCATCACTGGAATAATCCATTATCTCATTATGTAATCGATTATCTTAATTCATTTATCTTGATGCTATTCTGGTTTAATCAATTACAGTACGGTTTAATCGATTATTTTGTTCATGAAAACATTTCCAAAAAGCTAAAGAACATATTAATCGATTATTTAGTTGTTTTAATCGATTACATCTGGCAAAATAATCGATTACACCAGCGGATTAATCGATTATTGTCAGATAAATCTATTTTATATAAAGCTTTGTGAGTCTATGTTCTATAAATAGATATTGAACGAATTGTTCTATACACATGAGTGATTTACCCAAAAGACAAAAAGCTTTCTAAGAGTTTCAGAGACTGATTTCTGAGTGAAAAACATTTCTTGTAAGGATCAAGAATTCTGATTTTTTATGAAGATGTGTTAAAGAAAATAAAGTTTTCAAGATAGTGATTCTGAGCTATTGTTTTTTACAACCTGGAGAGTGTGGTAATCTCAATTCATTTCATTCATTCCTACATGAAAGATCACAGATTGTGCTTATCTTGAACCTATCTTTTTAGATGTTCTAACTTTTTCTATTGTATTGTGATATATCAATTTGTTTCTTTTCAAGCATACTAGAGTAAGGTTCTCTAGGTTTGAGGTTCTGAGTAGAGTTCTTAGGATCTTGGTGATTTGTATTCTAATAGGGTTTTAGAATTCAGTATCTTTGTCTAGTGTTGATAAAGAGAGTCACTTGTAAATTGCTTGTAAAAGATTCTTTGATATAGTAATTACTCTAACCTAGTGTGGGTTGGAAGCAACTGGATGTAGCCTCCAAGGTTGAGAGGTGAACCAGTATAATTGCATTGTCTCTTGTTTAAAATTCTGTATGTTTCATTGCATGTCTTTGTGAAATCAAGTATTATCATCAAAGAAACTAATTTTGTCATTGCTTTTATATCAAAGGTTGATCTTGATTGAAGAAAGATTTTTGGACTTTACAAAAGGGTGAACTAGTGATAGGATCCAAGTTTTAATTCCGCAATTTGTTTCAGAAACTTTTAAATATCCAATTTGAACCAATTCACCCCCCATCTTGGTTTATTTGCAGTATATTCATAGTATTTTCAGCAAGGACTTCCTGCTTAACACATCAGGCACCACATTGGCTTTGCCGGGATGATAACTAAGCTCAAAATCATAATCCTTAAGAAACTCTAACCATCTCCTCTGACGCATGTTTAACTCTTTTTGGCTGAACAGATACTTAAGGCTCTTATGATCACTGAACACCTCAAACTTGGAGCCAAAAAGGTAATGCATACATATCTTAAGAGCAAACACTACAGCAGCCAATTCCAAATCATGGGTAGGGTAGCTCCTTTCATGCATCTTGAGCAGCCTGGAAGCATATGCCACAATCCGGCCATGCTGCATCAACACCCCTCCTAAACCCGTCTTGGTTGCATCGCAAAACACCTCAAAGGGTTCTCCTAGGTTAGGCAAAACTAACACGGGTGCAGTTGTTAGCCTTTCCTTAAGGGTTTGGAAACTATGCTCACACTGTGCATCCCACACGAACACTTAACCCTTACAAGTCAACTTGGTCAAAGGTAAGGCTAGCTTGGAGAAACCTTCTATGAATCTCCGGTAATACCCCGCTAAGCCCAGAAAACTTCTAATCTCAAACATGGACTTAGGGCTCGAGAACGGCTTCCACCTTAGAAGGATCTACAGTTGTACCTCCTTGGGATATCATGTGTCCTAGGAAACTCACTTTCTCTAACCATAACTCACACTTAGACAACTTATCATACAGTTGTCGATCCTTAAGGGTCTGGAGCACGATCCTCAAGTGCTCTTCATGCTCTTCTCTGGTCTTAGAATATATCATCTATGAAAACTACCACAAAGCTATCAAGGTAGGGATGAAAGATCCTATTCATGTAATCCATAAATACGCCAGGAGCATTAGTCACACCAAAGGGCATAACCAAATACTCGTAATGACCATAGCGGGTCCTAAAATCGGTCTTAGGGATATCCTCGGACTTTACCCGGATCTAATGGTAACCCGACCTAAGGTCTATCTTACTAAACACACAAGCCCCTACCAACTGATCTATAAGGTCATCTATCCTAGACAAGAGATACTTATTCCTAATTGTCACTTTATTCAGCTGGCGGTAATCTACACACAACCTCATGGTCCCGTCCTTCTTCTTTACTAACAACACAGGTGCTCCCCATGGAGACACACTAGGTTGCACAAACTGCTTATCCAACATTTCTTCTAACTATTTCTTAAGCTCGGCTAACTCTATGGGAGACATTCTATAGGGGGCTACAGATATGGGTCCAGCTCCGGGCACCAAATCGATAGAGAACTCTACCTCTCTCTCAGGTGGTAATCCGGATACATTCTTAGGAGACACTTCTGGGAACTCTTTAACAACAGGGAGGTTGCCTAGTGAAACATCAGTCTCCACTTCCAAGTTTGACAAGATCATGTATACTTGAGCATTTTCTTTCAGTGATGACATAACCCAGTTGGCCGAGATAAAATCCCTTTCTCTCTCTCCTCCAAGTTACTAAACATGACCGTTTTATCAAAACAATTCAACAAAACCTGGTTGGAAGATAACCAGTCCATACCCAAAATGGCGTCGATCTGACTAAGAGGCAAACAAATCAGATCAACCCAGAATTTCCTCTCAGAAATTTCCATAAGGCAGTCCAGACATACCTCGGAAGTCAACACAGACCCACAAGCCGGGGTCTCAACCACAAGCTCATTATTTAAAGAAGACACAAGAAGTTTAAGTTGTTCTACATACAACCGGGATATGAAAGAATGGGTTGCACTGGAATCAAAAAGTACGAGTAAAGGAATTCCGTTTATGAAACATTTACCTTGGATTAGATCTTTGGAGTTCGAGGCTTCGGCACCACTAAGAGTAAAGACTCTTCCTATGGTCCTCAGTTGTCCGGGTCGGTTCTGCAGGCCTGCCCATTCTGCTCTCTCTTGGGGAGTGGGCAGTCCCTTTGGAAGTGACTCTTCTCCTTACAGTTATAGCAAGACGGGCCCACTTGTCTGCACTCTAAAGCAATGTGCCCGGGCTTTCCACACTTGAAAC
The DNA here is from genome assembly GCA_013407115.1 of Glycine latifolia. Lineage (NCBI taxonomy): Eukaryota > Viridiplantae > Streptophyta > Magnoliopsida > Fabales > Fabaceae > Glycine > Glycine latifolia. The sequence continues at coordinate 25,752 of QARZ01040431.1, forward strand.
AAGTGACCCTGGTTGGAAAGGCATGCATTGGCGGGTGTTATCCCACCAATACTTGGCTTCCTCCACTAGGGTATAAGTGCTAAAGGCAACCTTCTCCTCCTCGGGACATGCCATAACCCATAAGATCTTCTCAATCTCCCGAATCCAGGTTCGAGAGCCATTTGGGTTGTAACCTCCATGGAATGAAGAATGATTGTTGCGCTGAAAGCGGTCCAACCCCTAGTATTCCACAGCTCCCACAGCTTCTCCCCTATTCTGATTTTCGAAAGCCTGAGCTAAGGCTTGGAGAGCATCAGCTATAGCACAATCATTCCTACCGGCCATCACTTCCTGCGCACAACAAGAAGTGAAAACCTGGAAGGAATACACACAAAACAAACACCAAGCTACAGTATACAGACCCTCTAGTGTTTGTATCCCAGACTACTTGCCATAATGTTCCCTTGCATTTGTCCCGAATTATATAGATGGCCAGTCTAATAGCTCCCAACAAAGCATAGAAACTTATGGTATAGCAGACATGAGAAACACAAATATACTATGACCACACTAATAACGACACCCTACACAAGCTCAAACACGAACAAACAATAAATAACATCAATTAGGGAAGGCAATCCAAACATCACAATATTAGCATAAGATCCAAGCATTTCATCACGCAATCAACATGGACAGTCATTTAACCATATTCCAAAAGTCAACTTATAATGTCTATCATGATGGATACTCCTGACTCATCTCTCAGCATGCCATGTGATACCATCCCGGAAATAGTCCATCCCTGTGGTCCTGATGATGCAGTAGCTTGTCAGGGTCACTCTGTCATGCACAGGCTACTCCCCTTAGTGGTGATCAGCCCCGGGGTGTCATAAGGAGTTCCTAACAGACGTGGCCCCCCAGTAGCCCGGTACCCTACAGCCAATCATCTTATTTCCATCATGCAAATGTCGTATGTCCCATGGGCACCATCAATGCATGACCCAGTCAGGAACAACACGTCCTGGATAGGTTAATACGTCATGCACCCTCCATGTACATACGTCCAAGAACAACATGTCCTGGATAGGATACTCGTCATACACCCTCGTGGGTATCTATGTATATCAACCCGCATTCGATAACCATGGACACCATCAATGTATGACCTAGTCAGGAACAACCCGTCCTGGATAGGATACTCGTCATACACCCCCATGGTATTAATGCATACATCATTATCTCAAGCCATCACATAGGCAAACCTCAACTATTATCGACACAAACATATATGTTCCTTACACATCATTCACAACACCACATGAACAAGTGAACCGATGTGAAGTATTAGGTGTCCAGGTTGGCACCTACGTATAAAGGTTTTTGATGTAAGAATCCGAACAAGGGTGGGCAAGGTTGGACAAGGGCAGACAAGGTCGGACAAGTTCGGACAAGGACGGAAAGGGTCGGACAAGGGCAGATAAGATCGGACAAGAGCGGGCAAGGTCGGACAAGGGAGCACAAGGGTGGACATGGGTGGACAAGGGTGGACAAGGGCGAACGCGGTCGGTCCTTAGGTTTTATAAATACCAGGAGGGACTCAGCACTATGCAATCGATTACGTAAGTGTTGTAATCGATTATAACAAACAGCGCTTGCTTGGTACAAAGCAAGACTTGTGATTGTATAAGTATTTCAATCCTGCACAAGGTTGTCCGAGTTACGAAAGCCGAGTCAGGGAAACCCGCTAGCTTCTCAAAGTAAGGGAAGCGAGCTCATCCGAGTAAAGGAAACTTGGTAACTCACAAAGGAAATAAGGTACAAGTTCTACCAAGTATCCTTTTTGTTGGAGCCACCAAGCCAACATGATAACGTTGGAATTCATTTTGGAAAAGAGTTGTGTTTTGTTATCAACTTTTTTTTAGTTGGTTCCTTAATTCCTTTTGATTGGGCATGTAAATTCCAGACGTAAATACATGTAAAAACTAAACTAAGTTCTGACATGTGAATGATATGTAATGGTTTAAAATATACATACATATGTATTCCTTTATGTATTTGTGCGTTGTTTGATAAGGGTATTATCGCGAAAAATTTACTCTCATTTTCATAATCAAATTAATGGAGTCTTCATTAAAATTTGAAATTACACCTTCAGAGCTAGTGATATCATAGCGACGAGACTGGTCGTTACAGTTCCTACAAGGAATTAGTCATTCACAAGACTGATAGGGCTTGGATGACTTCTAGTTTACTTGGGAATCTATGCATAGTAAGAGATCATGAGGAGTCATGATCTTTCTTAGAGTCAATAGAAGAAGAGTCTTAGTCAAATAAAAGAAATGATACTCTATCCTTTCTCTCGACTAAATGTGAATGACGATATAAAGGATGGTGCCAGCATGATATCTAAATCAGAAAGGTAGATCACTTGATCAACTCAATTAGTTTTGGGGCCGCAGAGCATTGCTAATGTCTTATGTGGTTATTAAATAAATTGGGCCCATTAAAGGAGTTTAATTGCTTCAAGTTCATTTATGTTAGTGACTAATTGGGCCTAATGGGTCACACACAAAAGGTTGTTCTTGATTGCTTATAACTAGAAAGTTTGGGCCAGTAATAGTTATTGGGATTTTTCAAGACTAAAGGTGTAATTGGGTTGGAGTTGGACTCCAAGTCCAAATAAAGCATGTGCCCCATTTGGGCTATTAGTGAGAAATTAGTTTCTACAGTAATAGGCCCAAATGTGTTAAAAGGCTCAATAGTGTGTTGCGCCATGAGTCCTAGTAAGTGAAGAAGTTGGCTTGACCAAAATGAGAGTTTTGGGCAAATTCAAAATTTGAATTTGAATTTTAAATTTTGAAATTTGAAATTTTGAGTGAGACAGAGTGCACTGAGCTCAATTCCAAGATATTTCCTGACAGAGAGGAAATTGCACTGAGCAAGGAAGGGCACGCTGAGCGAGATCTGCTGTCGCACTGAGCAAGGACGAGCACGCTGAGCGAGGCACTCGGGTTATAAATACGTCCAGTAGACACAGAAACACGATTTCTCTATCCTTCTCTCTCTAAACTCACCCAAAAACCCTAGAACCTCCCTCTCCACCACCATCAACCACCACGGCCGCTGTTGCTTGCCACGGGATAATGGCATGGAGAAGAACCTTGTAATCAGATTGAAATCTTTGAAACTCCTCTTGAAGTTTCGCTAGAGAATGGAGCCTCCAAATCCTTCTTTCTTGGTTTCTTTAAGGTAATCTTGGTTTCCTTTGTCTTCTCCTAGCTATTTTAAGCTTCTCTTAATGTCTCTTGTGTTTTGGGTACTGTTGTTGGGAGTTTTACACTTCCTTTGAAAACCCTTTAAAAATGAGATGTTGTAAAAGTCTCCTTTTTATGAAATTGATGTCATCTTTGTGATCTTTGTTGAGTCCCGGTCATATTGGTGTGATCGGAATTTCAAAATGATGTCTTTTGATGTGAACTCCCAAAACACCGTTTAGCCCATTTTTTATTTAGTGGCTATTTGACCCCAACTGTTAACATTGACCTTGTCGTTGAAATCTATACTAAATTGTCTTCAATTTGGTATATAAAGCTCTGTGTTCGGACAAGCACGTGTATTCAAAGGATCGCGAAACAACACCGCGAGGCTTTAACGAGAGAACTTCTAGTTAAGTAAGGGGAGTTTATTATTTGGTTATAGTTTTGGTACCATAGTTGGGGGCCAAGGAGTCTAACTATGAGGATATCTGCCTATCACTGTTGTGTGTTGGTTTTCAAGGAAAAACTAAGTTTTTAACTAATGGGATGCGATAAATTTATGATTCATGTGTGTTGTCCTTGTGTGCGCTCATTTTCAAGATAAATGATGTTTTTAACTAATGGGATGCAGTGTATCTATTATAGATGTTGTTGATGATATTGAAATTGAGATGTTATTGATGTGTTGGTGATGTTTCAATGAGATAATGATGATGTTTTTCATGATGTACAAATGAGATAATGTTGATGTGGTTAATGATGTTGAAATGAGATGAGTTTGATATGTATGATGATGATATTAAGATGATGTGATGTGGATGTTGATAATGACATTGATGAGAGATAATGTCGATGTGAACAATGTCATTGTGTGATGTGGATATACATGGATACCCATGGGGGGTGCATGATTGGTTATCTTTAAGATGAAGGATTTGTTCCTAGCCAGGTCATGCATTGATAGTGCCCATAGTTGTATGTTGTGTATGTACACGTGGGATTCAGTGATCGATTGGTTACCCTTGCGAGGAAGGATGTGTTCCTAGCCACGGTCAGTGCATTGGTGAGCCCATATTGGTGTGTTATGTATGTACATGGGGGTGCATGACGGGTTACCCTTGCAAGGAAGGATGTGTTCCTAGCCAGGTCATGCATTGATGGTGCCCATGTTTCATACTTCATATTGCATTGATGGAAATAGAATGAAGGCATATGCGTACCTGTGGGTTTCTATGGGCTGAAAACGCAGGTACTAAGGGGTCATCAGGTTTGGAATTCCCGTGTGCCACTGGTTGATCACCATGGGGGGGAATGGCCAGTGCACGACAGGGTGACCCTGATAGGCAATGAACCATTTTTCTGTGAGAGGCTATTTCCCTGGATATGGTACCACATTGCATGGTGAAAGTGAAATCAGGAGCATGCATCATTCTGAGCATGATTGTTTGAGTTGTGAAATGAATTGAATGATTGGTTTGTCGAGTGTGTATTGGGCTGATAGATTTTTGGTAATGATTGTGGTTGTTAATGTTGTTTCCTTTTCAATTGTTGTTATCTGATGCTTGTTGGTTTTATATAATAAACTCACCATTGCATTTGTTGTACCGTATGGTTGGTACCTGTGATGATCGCGAACTTTCATTCGTGTGAGCAGATGAGTAGCATTAGGTGACTCTGGAGGGAGATTCTTTTTGGTTGGAGTCGTCAAGCCGACGTGATGACGTTGGAATTCTTTTTGGGAAAGAGTTGTGTTTTGTTAATCAACTCTTTTTTAGTTAGTCCCTCGATTCTTTTTGTTGGTCATGTAAGATTCCAGGTGTAAATATATGTAATACCAAATTAAGTTCTAACATGTGAATGATATGTACTGATTTGATATATATATATAAAATTATGTAATTGTATCTTGTGTATAATAATTGCATTATCGCGAAACATTTTACTACCATTTTCATAATCAAATTAATGGATTTTTCATTAAAATTCGAAATTGCATTATTTAAAGTTAGTGATATCGTAGCGACGAGGCAGGTCATTACAGAATTTCTTAAGGATTATGACTTTGAGTTAATATATCATCCAGGAAAGACAAATGTCATAGCTGATGCATTAAGTAGGAAATCTCTGCATGTATCTAGGATGATGATCAAGGAAATGGAATTAATAGAGAATTTCAAAAATCTTAATTTGAGATTTTCTATTAATTCTAAAAGCATCATTTTGAGTCAAATACAAATCACTAGTGATTTCAAAGATCACATTAGGGCTAGGATAGTAGAGAGATTCAGATTTTCAACAAATTTTAACTCATGTCCAAGAAGGACAATTGCAGGATTTTGATGTGAATAATGATGGGTTGTGGACTTATCAAAAGAGAGTATGTGTACCCAAAAGTGACGGATTAAGAGAGAAAATTTTGAGTGAAGCTCACAAAAGTAATTTCACAATGCATCCTGGAGTTACTAAGATGAATCAAGATTTGAACAAAATGATTTGGTGGCCTAGCATGAAAAAGGACATTGCAGAGTTTGTAGGAAAATGTTTAGTGTCAAAAGGTAAGAGTAGAACATCAGAAACCTTTTGGTATTTTGCAATCTCTAGAATTTCCTCAATGGAAGTGGGAAAGCATATTTATGGATTTTGTGGTAGGATTACCTAAGACTGTTTCTGGTCACGACTCAATTTGGATCATTGTAGATAGACTCACTAAGTCAACTCATTTTATCCCTATTAATATTTCTTGTCCATTAAAGAGATTAGCTCAATTGTATATACAGGAAATAGTTAGATTACATGGTGTACCCTCCATTTTAATTTCTAATAAAGACCCCCGTTTTACTTCTAGGTTTTGGGAAGCATTACAAAAAGCAGGTTTAATAAAAATATATAAGTTTAATAAAAATTATATTTGTATTTACATGTTAAATAAAAAAATTATATCTGTATTTACAGGTCTAATATTTTTTATTAAACTCGTAAATTTTTATTTAAAACTATGATTTTTATTTAAATTTATCATTTTTATATTATTAGATCAAAATTAATTGTTACAAAATTTATTATGTAAACTTATATGTGTATTAAATATACATTAAAAAAAATTGTGTTATATTTAGCAACATTAATTATTTTTTAACATAATTAACCTATTAACTCAGTTAATTGGAGCATCGCATTAATAACTCAAAGGTCGCAGGTTCAAGACCTGCATGTGCCATTATTTTGTAAAATATATTTTACTTACAGATTGACCAATTCGTGCGAATCCATAAGGTTCTTACGGATTGCTTAATCCGTATAAAATTCGTAATAATGCGAAAGGTATTTTCGAAAATGCACTGTTCATCCTAGGTGTATTAGAAATTGGAATGATGTATAAGCATATCCCTAATTTGAAAATTCATGAACCCAAAGCAATCAAATCAGGTATTAGATTTGAACATTTTACATGATACTTGATACTTAATGACCCTTAATGGTAAATTTTACTTTTTTTTAATCTATTTCCAGATTTAACTTGAGACAAAACATCTATTTTTATTTCTTGTCATTTTCATGCTATAAGATATATAAGCAGATTATGAACGTTAGTTTTTTTTTAATGTGGTTTAAAAACCCAATTCAGTGCTTAAAACTGCATCTGTCATGCAAGAAATAAACTGAGTGCATTTATGCATAATAATCCAGATTGTGCACCAGATGTTTTGCAACCCCAAGTTCCAAAGTCAACAACTTAGGGTTGAATATATAGTAAACAAAAAATATGGACAATATAGACACATAACCAACACAATTTATATGGTGTCTGATTGTGGGAAGAGCTTTTCCAACATGTTGTTCGAAAGGATCCTATTGGGGTCCAATTCCTTTCTTGCTTTATTGTATGCATCCACAGGAAACCGCTTTCTTAGCCTTGCTTGGAGGGCTGTAAGCTCCTCCTTGTCCTTTGGAACCTAGACAGCAAATAATATGCACAAAAATTAAGTATACTTCAATTTTCAAGCCCTTTCCTTTAATGTTCCAATTGACAAATAAGGCGATATCAGCTGAATGCACCTTTGACAACTAAGCTGGTACTTAACATTCAACAATTAGATTGTTCAATTTACAGTTCAGTTGCAACACAAACCCGTAAACAAAACATGACCTATATATGTATAACAGCTGACTTACAAAGGTAGAAGAAAGGCTACAGCCTAGGCACCTACAGCCATAGAGTAGGTAAATACAACCAGAAAAACAGCTTTATAAAAGCTGAACAATATATAATAAAACAACTATTCTAACACCCCCTAAAGCTGAAGCATATAAATTAAATGCTCCAAGCTTGGAACATATACGCATCAGAGGATGAAAACAACTCCAAACTAATTCCCATTCTCTAAACCCAAAACAACTCCAAGGTAGAGAACTCCAGTGTTCAAAATAAAATGCCAAAGAAGTGAAGATTCTTCTTTTAACTCATGCTGTGGAGCAAACTGAAACCCATGACAGCAATGAACTCCCATCTACTCCAACAACAAAACCTGATGAAGCTTTAACCAATCAACCCATACGACAACAAATGAACCTTCCAACATGACAGCAATGAAGCCAATGGATACAAGATCACCTCAAGTAATTTTGCTCAGATTGGTGGCTGATTGGGAGACAACCAACTTTGACTAGTGGTTGATTGGGAGAAACAACCAACACACTCTCCCCCTCAAGCTAAAAGCTTACTAAGCTTTTAGCATGTTACAATACAATATCTTGACCCAAAAGATGGTTCTTGACCAGATCGAACCCCAAGGACAGCACTGAGTCAATGACTAGGACAACCAATGCATCTGGGACATGTCTCTATCAGCCCCTCGAAAAGCTAGAAGGTGGCCTCAACACTTCCAGCTTAGGATGAACAATACAAGTACAAAATGAAAGTGCAATACAATGAAACATGCCGGAAACACATCAGCAAAAGATAGACAATGACTGAACATTCAAAGACAATTGACATATGCTTAACCATTAAGCAGAAGCTATAACACAAGGCTCAACCACTCAACAAAAGCAAACACACTTGACCACCTAAAGGGCAGAAGCAAACCACTAACTAATGTTTAACCATACATGGTAGAAGCTTGACACATTGCTTAACCACCATGGACAGAAGCAAACATGCTTAACCACCTAAAAGGAAAAAGCAAACCAAGCTTAACTATCAAGAGTAGAAGCTACACATGATGCTTAACCACTCAAGACAGAAGCAAACCAATAACAGTGCTTAACCACCATAGAGGTAGAAGCAACAAAGCTTAACCATCAAGAGTAGAAGCTAAACATGGTGCTTAACCACTCAAGACAGAAGCAAAACACAATATTTGAATGCTTAACCACCATAAAGGCAGAGGCAACACACCAATGCTTAACCCCCATGGACAGAAGCAAATGACTGTTTTTTTTTTTAAAATAAACACCTAAAACTTCTTGATGAATGGAGGGGACAGCAATAGTAAACAGAGAATATATACACAGCAGAATAACAGTTGGACAGGAGTGATTGATAACAGAGATGACCAGCTTAGAAGACAACCGAGAAAGACAGGACCTTTTACAGTACCAGAACACAACCCAAAGGAAGGAGGTGTTAAGTTTAGACCCACAAACCAAATAATGAAAAAAAAAAGTGAACTTCAGTCCTAAAACAGACTTGGAAGACCTGACCTGACTTGGATGAACCTTTTTTTTCAACATGGAGAACAAACAGTGGTGCTGGACGATGGTTGGTGGTGCTGGACAACTCCAACAGAAAAAGAAGGCCCAAACTCAAACCGCACACCAAATGAAGAAAAATGTGAACATGAGGCCCAAATGATGATACCCACGGAGGAATAAGGTGAAAGTAATGGCTGAAATGGGATCTGCAGGTGAAAACATCCAAAAACAGTCAAATAGCGACATCTCCACAGTGACTCCGGCGACTGATGCAGAGACTCCGGTAGCGGCTGTTGAAGCTGACTTGTGAGTCAGACATGCCGGAGAGAGACGAATACAATGGTGGCAGTGGATGTTACTAACTCACTGGATAAACGTAGATCTGACAAAATGTGAAAAAGATGAAAATAGATGGCAAGAGAAGGTGGCGCCGCGTGGCAGCTCTGATGATCTGGGACAGGGTGGGTTTTGCTGGTGACAGCCACTACACATTGAGAGACTGCACATTGGAGAAGAGGTGTCGCCATAAAACAGAGAAAGCCACTGGAAAAAGAGAAACATGTTAGGAGGATTCAGCCTTTGAGACTTTGGATTGAAGAGAAACATGTGCTTAAAGAGATGCACCAGATCTGAGGTTCACCGGAAAAGTTGTCACCGGTGGAGACAAACAACAATGACCAATGGTGAAAGTTAACGGACTTAACTAGAGACAATAGAAAAAGACAAAACCCGCTCTGCTACCATGTTAAATTTAGAGACTACATTGTTGAAGGGTTTGAGATACACATTAGATTGATGTAGTGCTGAGTTGAGTTCTTAGCAACACAACACACACACACATATATATATTGTTGAGAATCAGGAATTTAATATATCATTATGTTATAGGATATGATATCTGATTTAGAGGAAATTGAATATCCTCTAATTATGTGTAACCAATACTACCTGTCTATACAAACAAGCTCGTTGTGTACTCTACGGTTTTAATCTACTCTCCCTATATATTTTTCTCTCATTTTACATGGTATCTAGAGATAGGTTCAGGGAATAAAGAAAAATCATCCCTCACCGGGGATCCACTGTAGCCGATGAGCCCTTTTGCTCGTTGTCTTGCTTCTATTAGTCTTTTTCCTGTTTCTGGTGGACCTTTTTGGCCGTCACACTTACTCTGGCGCTTTCCGACAACCTTTTTCCATATTCCAGTTGACCTTTCTGCTTGCTTCCCCCTTTTCGGCAATTTCCCCCCTTTTACGGCAGCCGCCGCTGTTCTCTACCTTCCGTCGTCCTTTCCGACAAGTGACCCCACCACCAGCATTGTCATCCACCGATCTACACGATGGTGATTACGACATCTCGATCGGGCTTGCAACGCTCCCTCATGCGCCCACTCATTTGCACGCCAGACTTAGCCAAACAATGCACTTCTTTGGTGCGTGCCGCACCATCCTAGGCTGCGCTTGTACTGCAAGAGTAACCACTCTTGTGCGAGCATAACTTGAGAGTTTAGCCACAAACGGAGCATCCTCGCGAACACACCATTTGAGCTCAATTTTGTTTACCCTTCTTTAAGTACTATTTGGTTTGCGATTTTGGGCATTATGCAGTCAATTTTTTTTACATGTTTTGCATTGTGGTGAAGAAGTTTCAAGTCGCCTATCCTACCGCTGTCTCTTTTCAGCATGTTTTCTGGCCACCGCCTTTATCTCACCCTTCATTTTCCGGTGAAGAACTTTCCGGTCACCTATTTTGTCGCTGTCCTTTTCCAGCATGTTTCTCAGTGACTTATCTTGCTTTTCTGTCACTTTATGACAATTTCGTCTCTTCAGGTTGAAAAATTGGGTCTCCACACTTCATTTGAAGCTTCCAAATCTTGGGTTTAAGAAGATCAGAACTTGCTTTGAACCTTCTAAGGCTGATGTGTTTCCAGCTCTCTCTTTTTCAAGTAATATTCCCCGATTTCACCAAGATCCCTGAGTTATCTTCAAAATATTGGTTTGAATCTTCCAAATGTGGTTCTTAAGAAGGTTGAACCTTGCTTGCTTTGCTTGCCATAAATTTCTTAGGCTGATTGTTATTCCCTCTCTTTGGCAATGTTATCTTTCTAGCAATATTCCCCAACTTTGCCAACATCTCTGAGTGGTCTTTCAAACATTGTTTTTTGGTGGAACTCAATTTTATGTTTTTATTTATTAGTTGGGAATAAATTTTCTTGAAACAAGCTTAAGCTTAGGGGAGTGTTGAGAATCAGGAATTTAATGTATAATGATGTGATAGGATATGATATCTGATTTAGAGGAAACTGAATATCCTCTAATTATGTGTAATCAATACTACATGTCTATATAAACAAGCATTCCGCTGTGTACTCTGACACGGTTTTAGTCTACTATCCCTCTATATTTTCTCTCATTTTACATATATTATAAATATATATATATATATATATATATGACAGCTGACTTACAAAGGCAGAAGAAAGGCTACAGCCTACATAGACATAGAGTAGGTAAATACAACTAGAAAAACAGCTTATAAAAGCTGGACAATATATAATAAAACAACTATTTTAACAACAAATAAGGTGATATCGGATGGATGCACAACCTATGCTGGTACTTTTTTTTTTTTTTTTGCTCAGCAAAAATATATTATATATATAAGAGGAATAAAGGTACAAGTAGTACAGAAAATATATACAACCTATCAACAGACAAAACAGAACTATGGCAACCTAATACACGCATTCTACATGGATTAGGGTACCAAAGATGTTGCTGAAGACTAGGCTCACACCCAACCCAAAAATAAGGGAAGCCATTATGCTAAACCCTCCCCAAAGCACAAAAGCCTTCCCTGATATGACAAGACCAAAAGTGGAAGGGGATGTTAAATCCTTTCTCCAGGTTAGATAGCCAGGACCAGCAAAAGAATAGTGCATCCTCCATCAGCTTATGCCCATTGAAAGTGTCACCATGGAACACTATCCTATTTCTATGGTGCCATATACACCAAGTCAAGGCTATCCACCAAATCTGCCATCTCTGGATCATGAGACCAATGATCCAGCAGTGGGAATGCTGCAGAAAATGTTCTTTTGGAGTTATTGAGGATACCCCTTGAATGTTTATTCAAGCCATCGACTCCCACCATAACGGCAGAATCTTAAGGCAGCTGAAGAATAAATGGGAGGCCTCCTTATCAAAACTCCTACAGAAAGGGCAGCTGATATCAGTTATTACTATATTCCTTCTTCTTAGGTTCTTCTTAGTAGGAAAACAGTCTCAGCAATCTCCAGGCAAAACATGAGGCTTTACTGGGGATATTTAATTTCCAAAGGTCTATGAACACCACATCCTTGTTCTGAATTATTGTTTCCTTATTAAGTATCTTATATGCGCTTCCCACCATGTATTTCCCACTCAGATCACCCTCCCACCTCCAAGAGTCCTGCTGCTGTTCATGTATTAGCAGACCCTGTAATTCTTCTAAAAAATTAATAACTGCTGCTACTTCACCCTCCATAAAGCACCTTCTCCACCTAAACTGCCATTCCCAACCTACTTGAGATGTAACTCCCATCTGTTGAATATTGTGCTATTGTTGTTGAGAAAACATTCAACAATTATATTGTTCAATTTACAGTTCAGTTACAACACAAACCCTGTAAACAAAACATGACCAATGTGCAGTTATGTGCATGTTGAGGGAGGTTGGAGGGCAAAGACTGTGTGAGAGAAAGACCTTTTTGTGAAGACAAGCTTGAAGAAGAGTGAAGGCATGTATTAGTTTTAGGCTTTTATTTTTTGTTTTGATGAAATCTAAATTGATGAGTGCCAAGTTGTGAAGTTGTTATTTATTTATTTTGCTTGCTTTATTAGCTTTCTATGTGTGTGAATGTGTGTCATGGGTAAGAGTAGCTTTTGCATTTGTTGATTAAAAATTAATTGAGTTAATCCATGATTTTCTAAAAGAGTTTTAAAAACTAAGACATGATTTGCAAAGTTCAAAAAAGGCTTTTCAAAAACTTATGTTAAAAAGTAAAGAAAAGATAATCAATGACAAAATATTAAAATTGGCTCAAAGAACAATATAATCGATTATAGAACACAATAATCGATTATTTGGCTCTGCTCTGTTTTTAGGATTGTCAGATATGCACAAAGAATCAATTAACTCAAGTGATAATCGATTATTTCAGGCTAGCCAAAAACTTAGGTGTGCAAATCATCGATTAAAGGCAAATATAATCCAATTATCTTGATAAAGCTAAAACTCAGGTGGTTTTAAGATCAAGTTATCAGAACAACCGATTATCCTGAGCAATAATAAATTATTTTGGTTTTCAACTATAAATAACAAACTTTTCACCTCTAACAGTATGACTCTTATTCCATAATCCATTTTAGAGGGTCTTGGAGAGAAACTTGAGCCATGGAAATCATTTTTGAAACAAGATTAACAAGTTTTTTCATATCAATCAAGATTGACAATGCATCTCTCAAGGACTTAAGGAGTCATCATGTGACAGTGGAGAAGTGTGTTTTATTTTGCAAATCTATCACATCAGGTGATATCAATCCTTTTACTTTGTTTTTCTGTTTAGTGTTTCTTTGAGGTTTCTCAAGGTAATCTTGTAGCGGGTTTCTACAAGATTGGGGAAAATTTTATTGAGGGTGTTAGGAACCATGAATTGAAATGATGAAGAAAAGAAAGAATTTTACTGAATAGTAAGAAAAGAACAGAAAATAGGAGAGAAAACTCTCCTCCAAGAGTTTCCCCCCTTCACAAAGGATTTATCCTTTCAACAAGAGCTAATGCTCAATTTACAATGAAAACAAATCTCCTTCTCTCCTATCCTTCTTCCCCTATTTATATCTAATAATCCCCTCTAACTAACTCGTTTTTTTTAAAGGCAACTAACTAACTCATTAATAATCTATCTATCTTAATAGAGGGTGTCAAAAACCTTGAAAACTTTATATGTGCATGTGTTTGAATAGGTGGAATTTGGTTAGTGAAATCTAAACCAGGTTAACTGAGAAACTGGATGTAAATCAAAGTGATAGTGATTGAGCCAGTATAAAAATTTGAGTCTCTTCTCTCTATCTCTATCTCATTTTACTTTCTTGGTTATTTGTGATGTGTTAACTGGTTTCATGATAATATTGTTCAAACAAGCATACTATTACCTAGGAAAATTGAACTAAGCTACCATATCTGTATTGCTAAATTGAGGTTCATTCAAGGAAATTTTGAATGTTTCATTAAAGGCCTTCGAAAATAGTTTGGGGATTTTAAAACTTTTCATTGATCCAATTCACCCCATCTTTGATCCAACCCTTTTGCTGCTTAACAATTTCTATTGTAGCAACATAGGTCCAACATATTATGCAGAGCAAGTCAAATAGGAAATTCAATGAGAAAATTAGGGCAAAGATCAAATGATTTAGATTAAGCAATAATTGGTACATCATATCCAAATACCATGTTGGACCTTTCATTTTTTATGATACTTATGATTACCTCAATCTTAGCCCAGTGTTCATATGCAGAGTAACGATCCCATAACTTTGCCTGAGTCAAATGCCTATAATGAAAGAACTCTTCTGTTATATCTTTCCTCTGCCGACCATCCATGGTAGGGAGGTACATGATTATACCTACCTGAAACAACATCAAAAGTATAACAATCTTCAAAACAGCATTATAATGTTGAAATTCATGGAAGGAGCCAATGTTTTGTATTTCATTGGTTCAAAAACTTGAAATTAAAGATGATGAAAGACATTACTATGGGCAGTTGATTACAATTAAAGTCAAGTAGTGAATCTAATGCCTATTAGATATCTTTTCAGCAAATAAATTATCTTTCTCCACAACAAAAAAGCTTAACTGGAGAAGCCAAATTTTAGCATTTGATAAAAAATATTTCATCATTTTCTAAATGCCACTAAATTTTAAATCCCAACTTCACCCCAATAGTTTCTTTATACAAAACATGAAGAAAAAAAATGAAGTAGAAGCATCAAGATAAACATGGAGCTAAGCTCACTTCATATGACCATGTAATATCAGTTCACCCATCCTGGCTTAGAAAAGAACTTGGAACTATATCGGTACTTCAAAATTACCCAGGAAAGAGTTTTATTACCCAAGAAAACATATCATCCTCAGACGGACTTGAAGCAGGACTCAAGGAACTCCTACTGCTAGCTGTCCAGCGCTGCTCAATTGGAGCAGGTGCAGGTATGTCTTCTTTCTCTATAAGTTGCTTCAGCTCTTCAATGTATTCAAGGTCTTTCATGCTTGGATTAGCTAGTTTTCCAGCAGGGAAACATGTCTCTGATACCCACTGTTGGCCTCCACAATCAAAGCCCAATATTTCATCACTCCATCCAACCCTATATCCTTCTGACTTTCGCCAGAACTCGGCCTCAGCTTTATTGATGCTGATGATGTGCTTTTTATTGAGAGGATCTAGGGCAATTAGCTTATCTCTTAATTCTGTGAAAGAAAGCTCATCTATATTTTGTTCACCATCTTCTGCTGATTTACCCTTGGATCCTTCTGCTCTGTATACAATAACAGAGACTCATGCAACTTGAAACAGAAAAGTGCACAACATGCAACAATAAAATAGCGACACAATTTACTATAGATATAAAAGAGAATGAAAGTTGTTGGCAATATGTTAGGAACCAAGAACTGAAATGAGAAAGAAAAGAAAGGATTTTATTGACTAGTAAGAAAAGAACAGAAAATAGGAGTGAAAACTCTCCTCCAAGGGTTTCCCCTTTCACAAAGAGCTAATGCTCAATGTACAAATGATAAGATCCCCCTCTCTCCTATTCTTCTTACCCTATTTAAATCTAATAAACCCCTCCAACTAACTAACTAATCAATATCCTAACTGTAGTAACTAACTCATTAATAGTCTAACCATCTTAACTAACTTTCCCTTCTCCTTATATCCTAACAATACACCCCTCCTAAAAATCAACCTTGTCCTCAAGGTTGGAATTTGAAAACTGGAATTGCACACAGAAACTTCCTCAACTTTTCTCCAATTGTTGGAAGAGAAATGCAGCCCTTGTAGCTTAACTGGAAATGTGATGGGTACTTAGATATTGACGGTAAACTAGTGACCTGCAGGTATATTAGAAGGAATAAGGTCCAGCTGGACCCAGTGGGAGACAAGGACAGTTAGTTACACAGTATTAGGAGTTAGTTACAGGGGTAAATAGGAAAGATTGTAACTATAAATAAGGGATCAGATTATGAGAGAGGGGGTAGAAAAATATTAGAAGGGAATTATAAGATACAGCAAGGGCTGTTCAGAGAAGCATCTCAAGGGAGACCTCTCTTGTACTTTGTGATATACAGTGCTGCCGACACATTGTTGGGAACATTGAGTAATCAATACACGAGGAATATTTCGAGAGTTGTTGTGAGTATCTTGTGTGTTCTTGCTGCTGTCTTGGGTGATTCTGTGCAGGTTGCAGAGGAGAGTGCAGAGCAGAGTGGAGGTTTGGGGGAGTCCAGGAGCCAGGTACGTAACAGAATGACCCACTGCCCTTGCATGCAAACTGAGGTCCGGCGGATTCGTTGGTGGGAGGGACAAGGGTGAACTCCATATAACTTTAATCACCATGACTGCCTCAGTACATTCCTTCTGCCTTTAGCTCCACTGCTGAGCTGTCAGCCATAGATGCAACAAAGTTTAATGCTAAAGGCTCACCCAGCAAGTTGACATTCCAAGATTCCAACATCATTGATGTTCCATCCACCTTCATGATCAAATTTGGGTCCAACAATGGTTTCTGTTTCATCATAACAATCTTTTTATGGAAATCTGAATCTTGAAAAGAATGAGGATTGGCTGCATCACCAGCTTCAACTTCCTTCTTGATCATCTTTGGTATTGGGTTATCAAGAAAATGGTCTTCACAGCCCACATTCTTCACTCTGTTTTCCTTGTGTTTCTCCCTCTTCATCGAAGGATCAACTTCTTCCTCCATCATAACTTTTTTCAATCTTTGTTTCTCTTGCTAATATTGCTTCATCATTTTTGGTTTCCTCTCCACCACATAGTGTGTGGTTCTTGATTACTGAAACTTCTTTACTTCTGTTTTCTGATTTTGAGAACTGCAATGGGTCACCGTCTGATAGAGGTAAAAATGTATGGGGACAGGTGTATAATAGAAGAAAGAGCAGTTAGGCTCTGTTT
>QARZ01040431.1:62914-89493 GCA_013407115.1 Glycine latifolia
CAATCACTACGGCTCGATTTCCCGACATCAAACAACCAAGCTGAATATGAAGCATTAATAGCAGGGCTGACCTCCGCCAGGGAACAAGGGGCTCAGAGGATAAAAGTATTCACAGATTCTCAGCTGGTGGCGGCCCAGATTGAAGGCAAATACCAGGTAAAGGGACCCTTGCTGATGAAATATTTAACCAAGGTAAAAGAACAAATTGCCGAGTTCGACGAAGTGGTCGTTTCCCATATCCCCCGAGAAGAAAATATGAGGGCTGACATACTATCCAAACTAGCAAGTACCAAAGGAGCAGGCAATCATAGGACGGTCATCCAGTAAGAGCGGCCACACCCGGCATGCATCATGCTGATCACGGCTAATACGAATTGGAGACAGCCTATTATTAAATACATAGAGCTGGGAACTACCCCAGAAGATCCCGCTAAGGCAAGGAGATTAATCCGAGAGGCCGCCATGTATACCACCCAGGAAGGAGAGTTATATCGCAAAGGCCCACACACTCCCATGCTACTTTGCGTAGGACCAAACCAGGTTGAGTATATACTGACCGAGATACATGAAGGCATCAATGGCCATCATATGGGCGCCAAAGCTTTGGCAACAAAAGCCATTCGGGCAGGCTATTTCTGGCCAACCATGAAGGCTGACGCACAGGATCATGTCAAAAAATGCGAAAGTTGCCAAATGAACGCCAGGGTCATATGGTCGGCCCCATCAGAGCTGACAACCATTACATCCCCTTGGCCCTTTTACAAATGGGGAATGGATCTTCTAGGGCCATTCAAAGCCACGGAAGGGCAACTAAGATGGCTCGTGGTGGCCGTCGATTATTTTACAAAATGGATAGAAGCAGAACCCCTTGCTACCATCACGTCGGCCCGAATACAGAAGTTCTTTGAAAGAAATATTGTTTCTCGATTCGGCATCCCTGCCGAGATCGTCACGGATAACGGAACACAGTTCACCGACAAAAGGTTCGGACAAATGATGGCCGGCTTCCACATCAAACATCATTTCGCGTCAGTAGAACACCCGCAATCCAATGGACAAGCAGAGGCCACCAATAAAGTTATTCTCGAGGGACTAAAAAGTGGATACATGAAGCTGGGACAAATTGGGTAGAGCAACTGTACTATGTGTTATGGGCACTCAGGACGACGGCCCAGTCATCCACCCAGGAAACTCCGTTCAGAATGACTTATGGATGTGAGGCTATGATTCCTGTAGAAGTCGGACACCTGACCTGGCGAAGGAAGAATATACTCAAGCAAGGCGAGGACGCAAATAACGAAGCACTGATCAACGAGCTCGAATTGATAGAAGAAACCCGAGCTAAAGCACATCGACAAGACATGGCCATGAAGCAGCTTTCAGCAAAACGGTTTAACAAGAAGGTGAGAGCGAGAGTTTTCGAGGAAGGCGATTTGGTACTACGCAGAGCCGACATCGGAAATAAGAACGCCCGACAAGGAAAGCTAGCATCCAACTGGGAAGGACCTTACCGAGTTACTCAGAATCTCGGCCACGACGCATACACATTAGAGACCTTGGACAAGCATGCAATCAAGCGAACATGGAATGCAGACAAATTGAAGACTTATTTTAGTTAATCTTTACCGTGTGTTTTCTGTTAATTGAGAGGAGTAGGTCAAGCACGTCGATGCCCCTAACTCATGTAATCTCTTTCATCAGGATCACGGAAGTGAACAATTATATGAATAAGAGCCGCTTAGTCCTCAAATATACTTAGTCGTCAAAGCAGCAATATAAACGTTCCAAGCTAACTTAAAGTGCCGCTAAACCCTGATCAGGTTAGCATGGTCTCCATCGGCCACGTAGCACCTATAGTAACTTGGAATATATTAAAAAGCCGACAAACGTTTCGGACGATAGTATACTTGGCCGTTGGAGCCAAACGAATAAACGTAGTACACGCGTGTTTCAAAAACAATATGATCGATATTCCAACAAACGTATTATAAAAACAACACAATATCAGTGTTCAAATATAAAAGAAAAATACAAAGTTTAAACCGGCATTCCGGCTCTTCAATTCTTCTCGGTAGCTTCAGGGGCCGAGGTCGCCTCAACACCAGCATCAGGGGCACACTCCGCTTCAATAACCCAATCCTCTTGTTCATCATATGGGACAATCACCCCATCACGAACATAGGAACGAAAGTGCACCCCATCAGTACTCACATTAACACCGGCATTAGCACATCGGATTTGAGCCAGGGCATTGGCAAAAGACTCCTCGGCCACGGTTTCCATCATTTCCCGGAGTTCGGCTACCTCCTTCTCCTCAGCAAGCAGCTTCAACTTGGCCCCCGCAGCCTCGGCCTGGGCTTCCTCAAACAAAGTTTTCACTTCGTTCAAATTTTGGGTCATGTGGGCAGCCTTGGCCAGGGCTTGCTGATTCTCAAGATCGGCTTCACGGAGCCGACGATCGAATTCCTCACGAACTCGACGAAGTTCTTCACTCATCTTCTGAGAATCAGCTCGGGCAGTCACCAATTCCTCTTGTGATCGGATATATCTTGTCTTCAAAGTAACGAGACTATCCACAAGGGAGGCAGTCCGGTAAGCTTGAAGCTGCATGCGCCCGAGCTCGGCCAGTAACTCCTCGGTCAAAGGCGAAGCATCGGACATGTTTTTGGGCGCCCGGACAAAGGGAAAAAGATCGTCAGCACCTTTCTCCCACAAATGACCGGGTACCAGCTTCAGAGCCTCAGGGAGCGTAGTCGGCTGAGCCTCAACGGCCGACGCATCTGAGATCACGATGGGAGAAGGCTCACTGGCAGGACGAGGAGGCGGAGGGGCCGACTTCCCAGCAGGAGCAAGAGTCGATGTTTCGGTAGCTCCTACCACCGACTTGGCGGTCTTTTTCCTCTTTATTTTTGAAAAGAAGGGAGGAACTCTGTCATCGTCAGAAGCCGGCTCAGGTTGACCGGATGCCTTGCGAGTCCGCGACCCAACATCGCCAGTTCCCTTGTCCATATCAACGGCTACACAAAAAAGAAGCAATTAGTAAATAAATCCAACACATCATATACCATATCTAAGTCACCAACCGACATTGAGGGAAGGGAACGATATCACAGAGACCCTGGCCTTCTCGGAAACCATTAATTCGGACCACCGAGTAAGCATCAGTATCCGACAGACCTGTCTCCTCTCGCTGGTAAAAAGAGGGGGGAAACTCATGATGGGCACAAGTCCAGTAAAGTGGGAACTTCCACTTCACCACGGCGGACTCGGGCCCTTGAAGAAAAAAGGGTTGACAGCCGGGTATGGCGCACACCTTGAAGTAATTGGCCTTGAATCGCTTAAAAGACTCGGCAAACAGAGGAAAAAGTTTACGTTTAGGCCGACTTTTCAAGGAAGTCCACCCTTTCCTTTCAGGAGGTTCTCGGCCTGAGCGACTAGTATGCACAGAAAAATAATAGAAAAAGACAGGGACGGTACAGGGAACCTCTAAGTTTATACACAAATCCTCAAAAGACTTTATGAAAGACCAACCATTAGGATGAAGTTGTGTAGGAGCCAGAGAGAGATGTTTTAAGATCGACATCTCAAATTCAGTAAGGGGAAATCGGATACCCAAACGGGTGACTACATCCTTACAGAAAAAGAAAAAGCTGGATTGGCCTTGTTCAGCGGATGAACATATCGGCTCATCGAGATCAGGTTGACAGACGAAAAATCCATCCTGATTCCCGATAGGAAGAGCTGCGATGCTCTCCCGACTCATGACCGATAAGGTCTTCAGAACCTCATAAGTCACCCAGGGATACTTGGAGACTAAACGAGGAGACGGCTTGTCGGTCTGGGACTCGGTGGACCGAGATTCTCCAATTACTTCCAACGACACGTCCATGCCTACCTATGACAATAGAAAAAGGCAACGGTCAATAGGAATACCTGAAGCAACGATAACAGTCGAAGAGGCTAAGGACACCGTCT
This sequence comes from Glycine latifolia, assembly GCA_013407115.1. NCBI lineage: Eukaryota > Viridiplantae > Streptophyta > Magnoliopsida > Fabales > Fabaceae > Glycine > Glycine latifolia. The sequence goes on from QARZ01040431.1 coordinate 66,890, forward strand.
CTCTCGGACTTCGAAAAGCAACTGACACGCCTGTCCCCGTATCAGGGGGCGGGTTACATGCAACCGGGTTATGACGACACGCGTCCAGGATGTCATCGACCTTCTTATCAAAACCCGAAGTAGCCCAATAGAAGAATTCATCCAAGCACCGCGAGCAAGGCTCGAACCGAGTCTGGGAACAGCCGTAACAGGCCGAGGAAACAAAGGAATACCTGAAGGGACGGTAGGAGGCCCCTTAGACTCAAAATAAGACTTAATACCACCAGAACCCACCACAGCCGAATGGCGAGCCTTTTTGGGCAAAAGTTTGGGAGGTTTAGAGCCACCCGAAGGGGCACGTAACATATGTTTATTTTTCTCCTCGTCTGAAACTGGGAGACCAAAAAACCAAAATGCAGAGCGAGGAGGAACAGTATTGTGGATGTGCGCTTCCTCCTCGGGACTAAAACCAGAGGGACGCATGACTCAAACAAAAATACACAAACGATGGAAGAAAAGCAAGAGAAAAAGGAAAAAGATGAAATCCAGTACAGAGCACTATACGAAGGGAAGCGAGATGAAGAACGAGAAGTAACAAGACCAATAAAACGCGAAAACCCTAAGAAATAAAAGGAGAAGGGGGAGAAGGTAACCTGGAGAAATCTGGAAGAATGTTGCACCAAAAGGAGAAAACGGCAGCACTCCAACGAAGAGAACAAGGGACACCAAAAGAAAAATGTGCAGACAGAAAAAGACAAGGTAATGAGTTTGGAAAAATAAGGTGGAAAACAGATAACACAAGCAGTTTTCAAAATACAAAACGTTCGAAACAAGTAACCAACTAAAAGGGCAAAATCGTCTGGACAATCAAAAGTCAGGGGCAAAGCAGGGGTTTCATTAAGACCATTTATGATTAGTAAGGACAAGGAAAAGACGGAACAATAAATGAAGAGGGAGGCGCGTCATTTCATCTCTGAAAGGAAAACAGAACGTTTTCGCTTCCCCAAAAAAGTATTAAAAAACAGGAGATCAGATCGGCCCAGACGCAAATAAGAATTGGGCCGAGATAATGTCACGAGATCAAGATAGAGGTGCTCGACTAAACCGATAGTAGGACCAAGAAGGTAGCCTCGGTCACGGTTCCACAGAAGATACAGGGTCGACATAGTATTGCATCGGCCATGATTCAACCGACGACAATCGGTCGGTGCAAGATCATCCCGGCCACTCGGGAAGCCGAGTAGCCGGGCTGAGGGGCAACTGTTATGGTCAGCCAATATGGGCCTAATCCAAGAAGCCCATTAAAGGCCGAGTGCACTATATGGCTCCAGGAACATTCTGGAGATAATTCAGAATTCAGCAACGGAATTAATAGCAATTAAGAACAATAAAGGAAAATAACGGCACATTAAGTACGCATTATAACAATGCGGACATGGAGGAATCCGGTCTACCCCGGTCCAGCATTTATAGGTAAGGAGCTCCAAGGAGAAGGTATGTTTTCTGGACTTTGACCTTTCATTACCCACAGTGCACACACCCCACGCCAGACTGTAGTTTCTCCGGTAAGCACTGTGATCGATTGCTCGAGTATACTTTCCCACCATAAGTATCACTGGAGTAGAGAGTTCAGATCAAACAGCAAATATCCAACTCCATTGTTGGACCTCTGTTCTTCACGAACAGAACAATATCTAATTAGTTATTTTGTCACAAAAATGTCTAATTAGTCTTAAAAATATAATTTAATATTAAATTAATCTTTAAATAATAATTTAATAATAATATATTCTCATAAACTTAATCATAAAGACAAAATTATTAAACTTTTAATACATTTAATTATTAAATTATCATCAATTTACATAAACCAAATTTATCCTGTAATGTAATCATAACTTAGCGGGTAGGGATTGTCTTTATACACTATTCCAAAATTTTAAATGGTAAAAGTACCATCACGTTATTATGAGCATATGAAGGTTACGGATTCCATAACCTTCATATAGATTCACGAATTTTTATTAAACTTATGATTTTTATATGTAAAAAATACTTTAATTATTAGATCAAAATTAATTGTTATAAAATTTATTATGAAAACTTATATGTGTATTAAATATACATTAAAAAAATTAGTGTTATATGTATTAACATTAATTACTTTTTAGTATAATTGATCTATTAGCTCAGTTGATTGAAGTGTCGTGTTAATAATGTGAAGGTTGCAAGTTCAAAACCTGTATGTACTATTATTTTAGATTATTTGAAAAAATATATTTTAACTTAAAAAAAAATTACTTACGGATTGCGAATCCATATGTATGAAGCCTGTAATAAATTAGAACCTTGCATTCCTCCTTGATGGGGCTAAGGAACTACAATCATCATATGTATATAAAGTTATTAACTTTTGTCCCCCATTATTTTATAATTGGACCCTCTCAATTTCAATTTTCCAATCTTTGCCAATTTTTGTCTTTTATTAACTATTTTTGTCTTATATTTCATTTTCTTTTCAGTTCATTAGATATTTTTATGCTTTATTTAACTCCACATAATTTTTTCAACTCACCACACTTTTTAATAATTATGTCTTTATTTTGATATAATAACATTAATAATAATAATAATAATAATAATAATAATAATAATTATTATTATTATTAAGTGAAATTATAATTTTGATATGTAATTTTGACCATTCTATTTTTTCTTATAATTTAAGTCTAATCCTCAATTTTACATATATTTTATTTTAGTCAAGTTAAATTTTAGTCTAACATATTCACATAAGGTGATAGAGCTGCAACCAGCCCATCCAATGATCTTTTACATGAGATTAGAGGTTCTATGACAAGGTCCAAGACTAAGAGGATCAAGCAAGCATTATAAGGTCTGATTCTAAAAATCAAAGAGAAAGAAGACCAATGTGAATTAAGGGTTATACCTAATTGGGTCACTTTCCTACAAATTGATGAAGATGCTTTGAGGCCAACTTGAAGAATCGCTTTGGGAAGCCCAGTTTACAAGACAAGAAGCATTCGTGGGTTGAGTTGATCAATTTTGGTGGACCATTAATATTAGGTTGATTAGATAATAACTAAGTCCAATTTCTATCATTTTATTTGTATTTTTCGTACTATTTTTTAAGCTGAATTTTGTGGTGACTTTTCATTTTCTCTTAGCCTTACTAAATGTTTTCTAGAATGTTTCAGGTCATTTAGTTGCCAGTGGAAATTTATTTTCATTTAGTGGCATGCAATTATCAATGCATTTGGTAAATGCATATTGGTGGAAATTTATTATATCATTTCAAAATTAGTCTATAAATAGGGAACTCTTGTACCCTCTAAAGGGAGAGTTGAAAATTGATAAAATTTGAGAATTTATCTATTGTGAGAGTTTTTCCTTTGTTCTTGGTTAAGAACTCAGTAGTGTTAGTTCGATTGGCAAGTCGTGGTTAGGGTCCACTCCTTTTGATGGCTTTGGTTCTACCGGGAGGTCGTGCTTAGGGTCAAGTTCTTTTTTTCTTTATACATGTTTTCAAGACGATCCAAAGTATTCTCTTATCATAAGGTGTCATAAAAAATAAATAAAAAAAAAAATAAAAGAAGTAAATTTATATAAAATTAAGTATTGGACCAAAATTGAAAAAAATAGGCACTAAAATCACGATTCAATAATTAAAAGAAACTAAAATTACAATTTAGTCTAATTATTATTTACTACTTTTAAATTAAATTTCTCCGCTGACTTGGGTTCTTAGATCTGCCACTAATAGTAGGAGTGTGAATGTGGTGGAACTAGCAAAAAATACGACTAAAATGAAATTTCCCTTTTTGTTTAGATTGGGGCATCATCACTAGATTTGCAAATGACATGATAAATAATATATTATAATACAAATTGTATGATGATTATTATCTTATACTCTTTTGTATATTCATCATACTAAAAAAGAAGAAATTAATATGTAGACTATTGTGCTTTAGACATAATTGACAAGTGAACCTAGTCTAATTGTAGAAAGAATAAGTATTGAGTTTTCGTATTAACAGAGTATGTGCAACATAAAGGGAATCAACAAATATTTTTTACATGCATTCACTGTAGTGAGTGGTCAATTTGTTGTGGTGAATGTGTTAAGTTTCAGTTTTTAGAAAGTAAGGTTTCACTGTTGCGAGGCATCAATTCACTATGGAGAAACTAAATTGTTTTAGTTTTAAACACAAATTTTGGAGTGCAAATGAAATCAAACAGAAGAAAAGTATTGCTGAGATGAAATATAATTCTTCATATGAAACTCATTCCTAATCAATCTCCTAGTTCAATGCAACCAAGATCCAAATTACAATGACTAACATTAATTCCTTAGTGATTAATCCTTCACTTCTAAGCTAAATCCCTAATTCCTTAGGTGATTTAAACCTAGAAACTTAGAGTTGGATCAGTGAATCTCTACAAATGCAAGTATCTTATTCATTTCTAGCATCAAAACCTTGCATAATTTCAATTCAAATACAAGTTTTAAACTTGTTTTCACAATCCAAATCCCTAAAAGCTAGGTTGATTACTCCTGACCTGAATCTAAGTATAGATTTGAAATGGATCATGTTAGCTATAAGAATTGATCAGAAAAACAGAGATTACATACTTGAATTCTACTTCAATCACTTACCAACTATGAAATTTAGCTCATTTGGATCATAAAGGATCCAAATAGGACCTCAAAAAAGAAATAATAGAGAAAAGGAGAAAGTGAAGAGAGAAAAAAGAGAGAATTCAATATTCTATTTCTAACATAAATGAACCAAAAGTCTATAAAAATGATGTTACAAGCTCTTTATATTGAGTTGAGATTACATTTTTTTGTGCCTTAGAGGATTTTCATTGTAGCGAAAGCATAAGTCGCTGCAGCAAAATTACATCAATTAACTAAGGACTTTGCGCTTGATCTTCATGCCTTTGAACCTTGCTTGTTGAGACAAATGGATAACTTGTGGCAAGTTTCTATTAATTCCAAGGTCTTCAGCTTTGTGGATTCACTATGACGAAGTGCAGCCTCATTATGGTGTGCCAATTCCAGATGATCAAGCGTCTTGTTTCATTGAGGCGAGAGCACATCTTGTTATGGTGAGATCATGTATCCAACTCTTCATTTTTTATGATCAAAATCTGCTATTGTAATATCTAAATTTTCTCAAAAACATCAAAAACTATATTTTTTTAGTTTCTAAAATCACTTTATAAAATTATTAACAAAACAACAATTATGTATATAAGTTCTAAAGAAAACCTAAGATAATTGCTCTAAAAATAAGGTGTGAAAAATAATTATCACAGACTAGCTTGCAAAATTTGAATTTGAGTGATTATGAGACTAAGAGGTTGCTTGGGTTGTTTGAGGGATGTGGTTTGTAGTAGAAGTGTTATATGAGTGAATGTCATGTTTGGGTTGCTTTGGGGAAGCCATTAATGGCCAAGAAGTTGCAAACACCGCAACTCCTAAGTTTATCCCAAAACTCGAGCTCTAGACTAAGCTTAAGATTTGTGAGGCTTAGCTTAAGCAGTACATATTAAAGTTTTAGCTCCAAGGGTGTTAGGCTAAGTGTAAGCATTGTGAGGTTTAGCCTAAGACCCAGGGTAAGCGTGAATATCCCAAGCTTAGCTTGAGACCTCTGGAATGGGGTATTAGTTCTAGGGATGTCAGGCTAAGCTGGAAACATACAAGGCTAAGTATGATACCTTTAAAATGTGGTTTGAAGTTATGTGAAAGGTTATGTGTGGAGCTTATGTATGTTTATGTTAATACCTTCAATGTATATAATCTTTGATTACTTATATTCACTTGGTTTCCCCTCAATACCAATCATATCCATGAGTTGCATGCTCGGTGTACCACAATGTACAAAGTGCTAAGGATCCCTTGTATTATCATGGTGAGATGGATTGTGAAAGGTTTATGAAATGTTTTTTCTATATAAAATAGGTTTTAAAAGAGAAAATTTATGTTTTTAAAGAATGAGCAATGTGTTGGGTAACTCATGAGGGGTTGTCACAGTAGAGGGTTAAGAAGCCCCCTAGACGTGAGCGATGGGGATCGTCACCCTGACACCCATGGGGGAAAGTAACCTCCTACATAGGGAAAAAGGGGTCTTTCATAGAGAAGGAAAAACCAGGTGACTCCTCCTCAAAATGAAGACAATAGTCTGCCTAGTTGGACCAGTGGGTTAATCAAAGGTCATAACAAGAGGGGTGCATCTTGTTGGCTAGAGTTTAACTGAGTAGTGAAATAGGCAGTGGAAGAGATAACTTAAGAAATAATACAAGCAACACAGAGTATGTTTAGGGTACCGTTGTGCCCCCCCCCCCCCCCCCCCGCGGGATAATTATCACATACTAATACATTATGTCTCATCCTTTTAATTTTCATGTTTGTACATGTTGAGTAGGTGGGCACTTCATGGAAGGAACTTAGAGCATGAAGTTGCTTGCTTGGAAAAAGATGTTTTAGTTTTGTGTCTCTCATGTTTGGGAATTGGTTTGATATATGTTATACGTTTTGGTTATGTTTTGTAAGGCACATAAGTGCCAACAACTATATTATTGAATTGTTTATGTTATATGCTAGTTATTCTAGATGACATTGTTTGAGTAATTAATTATTATTAAACTAAAGAGGTAAAATTTGTTTAATCATTACTTATATTTCCTAGGCCAAATTTATATTTTTTAGGATCTAATAGAAATTACTTATTATTTATAATTTACTCAGCGATTCCTAGGTTGTCTTTATTTTTAAAATATAGAAATTAACATGGAAGAGAATAAATTAAATTTGAGAGCAAAAATATATATATTTTAGAACACTTTTTTGTATATAACATTTTTTAAGTAATTGATTTTTTAAATTTTATTCATTACATATTAGAATCGTTAACTCTGATGTGCTCTGCACTATGAAATTACAATATATGACTTAATCACAATTTTGTCTTTGTCTTTAAAAATATTAAAAAATTAATTAAAATCTTAAAAATGATACTTTTAATGATTAATCTTTAATTTTTCTCACTATAATTTTATTAATTTGTTATAGAAAATAAGTACCATGTAATGTGACTAAAATGTTGAGTTTAATAATTTATTATTTTATATTATTAAATGACTTTAAAATTAGCATAGATTAAAATGAAATTATATTTTAAAAAAAATATTTCAAATCACAGTAAAATTACATATTTTAAAGAAAAATGATATAATATAAAATGAACTCAATTTCAAATTTATATAATAACATTTTAGAGTTAATTAAATCGAACTTCTTTAATAAATAAGCTTGGAATGACATGAATAAACATTAATTTTCCTCTTTAGCTAATTCATAATGCTGCTATTCCAGACTTGCTCATGTAAAAAAAGAGGACTTGTTCATGTCATATTTGAATCATTCATACGGAATTTAACTTCATTTTAAAAAGGATCACTTATTTCTATTAGGTTTATAGAATTTTTAAAAATTTAATATAAGGATTATTTTATTTTAACTAAAAAGAAACGTTACCAAACTTTATCACTTTATCATTACAACAACAGAAGAATGCCAAATATAAAAGTAGTTATTTCACTTCAAGCGCAACTTGAGGCAGTTTTTACAGCCTTTCTATTAACCGTTGTAACAGTTATAGGTTTGCATTCATTTTAGGTGTGTTTGGTTTGCATGAAAATAATATTTTTGTATTTAGCTTCTTGAAAACAATTATGTGGGAAGCAAGAGTTAAAAGGACAAATTTAGGATACAACTGTCTCTATCTTAAAAAGTCAATAAAAATTGGAGTTCGTAAAGCACTAACTCGTGTCATCCTTTTAATTTGCATCCGTAATGACTTATCCCATTTAAGAGAAAAGGCTTCTCTTTGAAAACAAAAACAATAGATTGTTTAATTTAAATATAAATAAAACATATATCAATTACCAAACTTTACACCTAAGTTTAGAAGAAAAGTGACTGCATGAATCGTTATGTGGGCAATGAGAATATTATCTTTAAATTTTATAATCTATATAGATTACTATTATGTTCATTAAGGTTGTTTAAGACATAAGTCAAACGAAGAGATCTTGAACTCATCCTGTTTTAACTAAATCCTCTCATTCTTCAAAATAACTTACCTGCAAAAAGTGGTTCTTTATATACAAGATTTTGTCAATAGCATTAGTCAATTTCGGAAATGACTGTATTCACAAATTATGGGAGCCATAATAATAATAAAAAACAGTTCTATTAATTCAAATTTTGTCCTAATGATTAATTGGTCTTGCAATTGTTTTATCTCACGCTTCAAGTTTGCATTTTATGTTGAGTCAGAACAACACCCTTACTTACTTTTTCCAAAGGAATAGAGATGTTTAGGATTGTATATCCATCGATCAGCCAAAGACATTCTACAATGGCAAAGGTATCCAAAAACCCATGAATAAGCTATTATGGAATGGTCCCAAACACTGTCAAATATATTAAGAAGGCCAGATAAAGGTTGTCAGCCAAAGACAGCAATTAAATTAAGGAGTTTAAATTGTGATATAAGGTGATATTTACCCATTGACAATTTCTTTAAAAATTGTTGAAATTTGTTATAGAAAAATCTTTGATATAAACTCAGGATGCAAAAGAAAAAATCTAGTGAATAGTGAAATTTTCTAGATCGTGAAGGGTGTATCTGGTTCTTGCAGTAGATATTTTATCTAGGTTCCGTTGCAACAAAAAAAATGTTGCTATTGTTAGATAGTGTGCTATGTTGCTTGTAAAAAATCATCTAAAGGAGAAGTTATATTGTCATGCATAGTGGTCTGGAATATCTTAGAGAATAATTCAAGGGTTATATGAAGTTGTGTAACTGCTGAAGCAATAAATTGAACCATCCTACATTGACTATGTTTTTTGGCTAGACTTGGGTTCGATCAATACTCCATCATTGCCTTGTCAAATACTACGATATGCAATCAGCCTGTTGTTTCACACAAATTTACGGATGAAAATTTCCGTTAACCACTTCACTTTTAAAATTAGCACACAAACTTCCATCTTCGAGAATGAGGGGAAACCCAGGATCTAGGAGTCCCGTTCGGCCGTTCCCAAACTATTCCCTAATATGAGCCGTCATTCAACATGTGTTTCAATTATTAACCTCATAAGTGCTATATTGTCTAGACAAAACTTCTATTCTATCTATCAATATTGGTCCCCATAGGGAAGGCTAAACACGACTGCAGATAGATCATAATTGATAATTGGTATAATACTAACACAATCAATATCTTACCAACCTACAACAATAATTCCAAAATTTTCAGAGTGTACTGACATGCAAACATGTAATATTTGATGAGAAAAATAATAAACTATGAGCAGCATTCACCAAGTAACTGTTAAAAATTAATCATGTCCCAGTGATCTAAATCCAACAAAAATTCAAAAATCCAAACCCATCGACCAATTGTCTGAGTACATATTAAACCTTCAACTCAACATTTTAGAAACCTAAATCCATGCTAATCCCACTTGCACAAGTCTCACGTTTCCTTCGTCATTCTATCCATGAACTCAATTACACTCATATCAAAAGAAACAAATCCTCTTTAATCTCTTGAAAAAGGAAAAATGAAAAAGAAAGAAGAAGGTTCAGTTTAAAATCTCCCAGTTTCAAAATCAAAACCTAATTGAAATAAAATCTTGCAAAAAAACTAGAAACACACAAAATGGAGACAGAACTTGGGAAGCCACAGAAGAACCTTGCGATTTTCGTTCCTTTTATACATAACAGAGACACACAAGTAATATAAAAACACAAGAATAACTTTGGCATCTAAAAACACAGGTAGACTTTAAGGCTCTAGCACTGACAAAAAGAATAAATTTCGCATCTGGAAACATAGGCAGACTTTAAGGTTCTAGAATTGACAAACATTGGGAAAATGGTGTTTCTAAATGAGGCTCAAAATATTAACTCAACCTAACCATATATTCAAGACAACAATATTATAAAAAGATATATTTAAAATATAGAATAATATATTTTAAAAATAGATTATACTATATAGTTTTATAATTAAATTTATAATATATGAATCATACAATAAATTATAATATTATATAATTATATACACTATGTAAATATACTCTAGCATGACACTTCTACATGTACCCTAAACCCAAACAGTTTCGTCAAGCTAACTAATTTAGCTATACAATAAATCCAACAGCTTTTCAATAAATATTTGTACGCAAAAAATGCATGAACAATATTGTATCAGCTGGCAATCATGAGATAAAACATAAATGGACTTAAACTCAAGAATGGTAAAATTGGTAACACACTGTAGGATATTATGCATACTGAAGTTATTTAATTAAGAGCTCTATTAGTAGGCTTCAAAACCCTTCCTTGTACACTGTGTCAGTCCAGAAAGTAAGGTCTTACAATTTAGCAGGCTAGCAACATGATCTTCAGTCAGGTATATAGAGAAATATAGGAGTTTTCTTTAGGCAATGGGTAGTGTCAATTGATGCAAGTGCTCCAAATAGTACACTATTCCCATAGCTACCTTTATTCTCATTCCCTGATCTAGTTGTTTTGCTTCACTTACTGCAAGACATAGAATGTGGTAAAAAAAAAAAGAACTTTAATTGCCAACACATTACACCAACAACAAAATTGTAATAGGAAAAATAATCTTTGCAGGTGAGTATGGAGCTGAGGAGCTGAAAGGCCATGAAGGTATCAAAGAGCACCATAACATGATTGCCAAAATTATTCCAACAAAAAGACAAGCAATTTAATTAATATATAAAGAAGAATGTTTTCTCATAAGCACCAAGTACTCATATTTGTCACTCTCCACCCAGTCCTCCGATGGAAGGGGTACTATCCAATTGTAAGTAGCTTGATTATTGTCTGGTGTAACATCCTAAAAATTTTATTAAACACTTGTGGAAATGTGATGATGATTTGGATACAAGTATATTTGAAGAGAAATGACTAAATCACTCTTTCCATGAAGTAGAAATTACTAGAATATCCTTAGGATGAAAATTACAAAAATACCCTTGTATATTTTTGAAAAATGACCAAAATGCCCCTAGGAAGCATGACAAAATTACCAATATGCCCCTAGGACAAAAATGCTCAAATAACTTTAAAAATTTTGTAGAAACCTAATGGAATTATAGCATACACTTAGCTAACTAAGTATCAAAATATTTTGAGACACAAAACTTTAGAATAAAATTTCTAGGAATTTTTCAAGATAACAACTTTGAGACTTTATTTAAGAAAATTCAAGCATAAGAAAAACATGGAAAGATGATACATATAATCTAAGGAATTTTCTCTTAATTATAGAATATATAAACCAATTTAATAAAATGGTTTAGTAATTTTTGATAATCAACAGAAGTATAGGCCAATCAAAAACAAGATAAGAAGAAAAATCTTCTCTTGTCTCCTTTGGTAGATCACGTGGAAAGCTCTAGAGATTATTTCATCCATCCCAACGGTCAAAAGTTACATATGTGGGATATTAGTGTACTTTTAAAATTTTAAGGAGATCCAACGGTTAACGAATCCAGAATAAGGCGTTTACTAAAACAGGTTTTGTGATAAAAAGTGGAAGGACATTTGTATGGCATAAAAGGAAGAAAAATTTATGTTCCCACCCCTAGGTATGAAGAGCACATGAAGAAGGGTGTAGAAGAGGCAAGAAACTTCATGATAAGCCACTTAGAAAGCAAGCCACATGATAGAAACAAGTGGTATGACACTTGTATGGCATGGATGCAAGATAACAAAAAAATCAAGCCAAGATTTCTCCACCTCCATCTAGCCTTCACATGAACTTTGATGAAGCAAGGAGAAGCTTCATGAAATTGGACACATGTAGGGACACTTGTAAAGGCATGCCAACTAAGTGGACACTTGGAAAGACACTCATTATGACCAAGACAAGTGTTAGGACACTTGTATGGCACAAAATCAACTTGGAAGATTTTTAAGAAAAAGTTATATTTTCTAAACACTATATAAAGGGAGGGGGGGAACCTTTGGTGCAAACCATTCTCAAGGCATTTCCTCTACCTAAATTTCGTGCTCCCTCTCCCCTCATATCACCTTCATTTCATTTCATCTTTCTCTTTTAAAACTTGAATCAAGAAAGAAAAGCAAACCCATCTCTTTGAGAAAATTTTCGTGAGAAACCTAGCAACCTTAGGAAGAGTTCTTGTCAAGTTTAGTAGAAGGATATCAAGGCTTCATCTCTAAGAGGATTTCCCAAGAAAGGAAGGAAGGAAGGAAGCCATTTATCCATTCAAATTCAAGACTCAAACTCACTTGAGGTAGGCAAAGCTTAAATCTCTAGTTAAGCCATGGTTTGGATCAATTTACATGCTTTAGTAGGCTGAATTATGGTTATTATTTAGGCTTGAATTTCGTGATGTTTGAAGGTTATTCTTTAATGAGAATATGTTAATTTAAGCCATAAGATAGGTGATGATTTATATCTATCAATATTAGTGATGTATGGAAGCCCATTTGATGAACTTTTGAAGGTGATTTTAATAATATTTTGGACTGTCTGTTGATATTTTTATGAAACTATTTTGATTTAAATTTAGAAGTAGAGGTTGAATAGGTATGTAGTTTAATGGTTTAACTATTGAATGATTCACTTTTGAGGATTAATTAGTGAGGAAGTAAGTGAAAGAAGAATCAAGATTTCATACTAGGTTTGAATCTTTTCTTGTGAAGGTTTCAAGGGAATTAGATATTATTTATATTGAGGATCATTAGTTAGATTACTAACATAATTTTTCTATAGTTAAAACTATTCTCTGGTTATGCATAATAGATGGTAATAATCTTACTTGATTAAAATATGGTGGTGTAACCATATTTATAATCCATATGATGATATGATGAAAATATTTTTCCATAAGGTATATGTGTTTCACTTATGGATTTGATTATATTATGGATGAATATTGATGTAATAAGATAGGTGGATTACTGTTTCCAAGTCTAGTACGAGGCTTTGGAGAAACAGAATCTGATGCTACATACAGTACGATATGTAGTACCCAGGCGCAAGATACATGGCAATATTTCATGCATGTTTGCGTAAGACTATAGCAGCGTCCACATCCAGTACGAGGTGTGGCCACATACAGTAAGATATGTGGAGGCCATTTGCCCTGGGATAGTTCATTTCATGCATTCATATAGCTTGCATATTTCTTATGTATGGGTTTGAATATATTGATGTTTTACTAACCTACTAGTAAGTTTGGGATTTAACTTTGTCTACTGAGAAATTTTATTTCTCACAAGATTTGTTTCATGTTTTTCTTAGATAACAATCATGGTCAGGTTCACTGAAGAGCTGGAGTAATGAAGGAAGTTATGTATTAGAATGAAGCATAGAAAATACTATATTTGTATGGACTTTTGTAACAAGAACTATGACTATGTACAATATTAAGTTTATAATTGTACGTTTTATGTTTTAGTAATTTCACTAATAGTTTTCTTGGAAATTTTCCATTAAGCAAATAATAACAAAGTTAATAAAAATAAGTAGAAATTTAGGTCATTACATCTGGCCTTTATCCCTTGCTCATAAAAAATGGATATCCATCCTGATTGTTGGATAGAAATTGAAATCTGACTTTATGCGAGCAAGGTTCAAAACAATATAATTCGTCCTTCTATAAATCGAGAAAAAACATTTATCTTTAAGTTGAAAAAAAAAGTATGAAAACATAGATATAGTTAGAAAGCATTGATACTCTCTTCTATATGTATCTAAAATGTGTAGAAGTATCCTTTATTCCTATTCCAGTTACATATTGAAGTTCCTTAATGGCAACAAATTTGGGTTCTATTATTCTAGCACTATAAACACAAAAATAGAAAAACTCATTGTAGAATATTCAAATTTATATAGTGATTATGTTCTTAAATACTTAAAACAGAAAATAAACCAAGTAGTAAATGGGAAAAGATAGAGAAGTCAAGATCTTGTAAATGAATACATTGCTCTATGAAAATTAAACAAACGATTAAAACTACCTCAAAGCTAATAACAACATCTACCAATCTTCTAGTTACTAATGTAACCTGAAGCTCTGATTGACGACCATCTAGGATCCAACAAATGAAATAAGAACATGACCAATTGTTGATCGAGAAGTTTGGTATTAGGTTCGATTACTTTAAATCAATAAATAAGTTTAGTTTTAGGACTAATTATACTAAACCAAAACACTTTCAAGGTATTTTCAATTTAACAATGTATATTTTTAGAAACTTATTACAAGAACAAATTTTATACCAAGTACAAAACGAGTATTTGGGTCAAAATAAGTAATTCGTACGAATGCAAACAACTAATGTTGACAAACATAAAATAACACTCAATTTGATAACATTTACTAATACATGAATACATATATAATAACATTAGAATTTAAGCAGTCATTCGAAAGCAATAAAGAATGAGTTATAGACAAAATAATGGGTTATAGATAGAAGTAAGTGTTATAGATAAAAGAAGATGTTATAAAAGGAGAAGGATCGCAGGTAAGTAAAGGAAAGGGAAAGGGAGATAGAAAAGTGAGAGCAGATAGGGGGAAATAAGATTGAGTACCTATAGAAAGTAGAGTAAGATGAGAATCAGAAGTGGGCAAAACCATACATTTTTTCATTGAACTGTAGAGCCATTAAGAGCGACATTGTTTGGTGTACATGAATTATGTAAATGTTCGTAAACGAATGAAAATAATACAATATCTCCTATTTATAGAAAACAAAGATAATTGATCTTCACAACTGATCATGACATGTGTCTTTGAATATGAACTGGTACCTTTAGATTTTGCCACTTTTCCCACTCCTTTTGTCGTTTTGACTAATCACTAATTGCTTAATAATTGCTACTCTAAAAGTTTGATTTATCATTCTTGATTTTTTCTCTTTTGAATTAATATATTTGAGAATATCAAATAGTCTCTTCTCAACATATCAAATCCAAATTGTCCTTTTTGCTCTCACATACACTACTAGAAAAATAGCATTCAACATTAGTTTTTTGGACATTTAACATCGGTTAAAAACCAATGTTGAAACTACTGATGTTGAAAGTATCAACGTTAACATCGATTTAAAAATCAATGTTAACATAACACCACAACATCAGTTTTTAAAAAATCGATGTCGCCTAATAATAAATTAACAAAAAAAATGTAAAATATAAAATCGATGTTGATTTACGAACAACATTGGTTTTCACAAAAATTGATGTTAATTTTTTTTTAATTTTTTAATACACTGTCTGTTTTTTAATTTTACCCAAATTTAAACCTACCAATGAAAAAACATACCAATCTAGACAATTTCACAATACAATACAAATCATCTATGAATTATATGTAAAAACAATAATGTCAATAGATAAAATCATTTCCTATATCCGATTGTAATTAAACTATATACTATTGTTAAAATTCCTCTTAACCACCTAGTGTTTCATTTCTAACTCTAAGATTAAATCTTCCCACTGAATCTGAATTGCCTTCAATCGCTTTGATTCCAATGGTCTTTGATCAGTAAAATATTGCATGATATAATAAAACATAACTTAATAAGTATAAATAAAAACAAAATATAACAAATAAAATTAGTTTTGAAGTAAACAATTATCATCTCTCAATTATCCCTGAAACCTCCTTGTAATATCGTTGACATCCAATGCATGACATAATAGTCACACTCAGTGCTTCCTCTTTGCTTATTACACTAAATTGAATAACATATTCAAAGTTAAATGGAAATTAGTGTACATAGTAATAAATGTAATTTTGAAGACATCAACCATTGTTTAAATGATTTACTTTAACTACAATCCATTAGCAATTGCCTTGGATTTAGTTCCTTGAGTGTCGTTGAATCCCTTCAAAGCACTGGTTAAGAGAAACATCCATACATATTGTACAATTAACATATTAATGTCTTACAAATAATAAAGTAAATGTCTTAGACATTACAACTGACCTGTTAATAATTCCTTTCAATTAGTTATTGGGCTTATTATGCAACGAACAAAACTACACGACAACATTGTCCTTAGGATATATAACGACTAGTTGTCAATGTGCATTGCATTGGAGAACATAAGTTATTATAGTGAATACATTAATTGATTTGTACATTTTTACTTACCCATTCAGGTAAGCTCAGGTAGACATGTTTATGTGAACTTTGCATCCATTTCTTAATATTTTGTGATTGCCCAGATCTATGCATGGATTGTGACTTAAGGAATCTATACACAGAGGCATTATCCGATTGCAGACTTAAGTCATTCATATGCCAATTTTAAAATAAAGTAAATTATGCATCAATTTAAAAAAATTAGTTATGTAATGGACTTTAATATAAAGTGACTTACATAATCCACATTTGTAAAACAGAGATGTTAAGACATTGACCACTGTGTATTATTTCATAAATATCTTCATGCTTTATGTACAAGGGGAAGTCCTCATTATACACCCCAAACAAAGTAGTATCCCCCAACACTTGCATGAGCCTGAGGAAAAGATGCGAGATGGTCAATGTGATCTGGTATAGGGGATTGTCATCAGGTTCCGGCTTATGTACCGGTTTCATCGGTCCCTATTTATCCTACGCAGATAAAAAACATAAGTCAATGACAATCAAAACTTTATTTGTAATCCTTTTTAAATGATAATAAATACAATAAAAAGGAAATACCTTTTGTGAAATAGGTTGTACAAGATATGTCGGCCAAGCAAGGAAAGTGTTAAGGGCCTGCCCCTCTAACTGAACCTCCTCAGTGGGTACAAGGATGCTTGCATCAGCATCACAAACTTCCTCAACACCCACCTTCACCTGATCATTTGTCAAAAGGACGTTGTGCATAGTTGTCGACTCCTCATAAAGTCTTCCAAGGATAACCTAGTGGGGAGGATTGTCATCAACATAAAATCCACGTTAGTCTGATGCACCTGTGTTAGGGTCCTGCTCCAAGGGAACGACACAACTTTACTTTGTGCTGACATGGGCAGCAGAAGGACCAACCTAAACCTCAGTGATGTATGCCTAACCTCATTAGACATTGATTTCCCCAATCTACCTTGCAATGAAACTCAATCTTCAAGAACACTTAAAAAAAATCAAACTCTTACTCAAGATTTTGGAGCAAGAGTGGCGTGAATGAGGACCAAAGAAAGTAAGCAATGGAGGATGGAATTAGACCAAAGAATGAGGTGGATAACACCATGGAGAAGCTCTCTAATGAGTATAGGAAGAATTATCACAATAGGCTTGAGAAGCTATTGATAAGATCCAAGAAGTTCTTGCACAAGAACAAGAGAGAAACTCTCACAAGAAAATTCAGATTTCATATTGATTTAACCAAAAGTGTGTACAATATGTTTGGGCTGACCTTATATAGCTATGGTCTTAAAGCTTGTCTTGGAAGCTACCTAAGTTAAAAAAAAACTATAAGCTAAATGCAAGTGGAATGAAATGGCAAATGAAATGAAGCTTGAGGTGCAAGTTATTCACATGATGACTCATGGCTGAGTCAGCCATGTGCAAACTATAGTTTTTACAAGTTTACATAGGTGCTAAAAATTACATACAAGTGCACCTACACTTATATAAACAATTGCCACTAGAGGCATATTATTGCCACTAAAGACCTATTTATTGCCACTACAATTAGCACTACAAGTGTTGGAATTAAATTCAACATGAGAGTACAAAATCCAGCCCTTGTTCTTCTTGAGTTGGTGTGCTTCTTCATGCCCTTCTAAAAGGTGCAAGTTAGCTTTGATGTGCTCTTGAAGGGCTTGAGTTCTAGCTCTAGTCATGGGAACCTTAAAGCTAACCAAAGGAAGCTCTTCAAGTTCTCCTCCTTAGCCTTGAGCTTGTGATGGACCTTCATCATCCCCTCCTTCTTGAGAGGAACTTGACCTTAAGTTTGCTCCCTTACTTGTACCTACATCACACAAAGAAAAATCACAAACATTATAGGTGTTACTCACACCATACTCAATTAGCAACTCAAGTTTATATTCATTGTTCTTAATCCTTTCTAAAATCTTAAAAAGTCCATCTCCTCTAGGCTGGAGCTTGGATTTCCTCTCTTGAGGAAATCTATTATTCCTTAAATGAAGCCAAACCAAATATCCTTCATTGAAGACCACTTGCTTCTTGTGCTTACTGGCTTGCTTAGCATATTGCTCCATCTTCCTCTCCACAAGGGCTTTCACCTTTTCATGTAATTTCCTAACATAAGAAGCTTTAGACAAAGCATCATGATTAATCATAGAATAAGCACTACTACAGGCGAAACAAACGAGGACGGTTCTAAACCCCATACGACGATGGCTGTAGAACTGTCATTGTTGCGTGTGTCGTTGAAAAGCGACACTTTCGACGACGGTTCAAAAAACCATCTTCGTTGATCTTTTTTTAGAAAAAAATGGATACAAAGACGGTTTTTACGGTACAAAGATGGTTTTTCCGTAAAAATCGTTATCGTATGTCTAAAATAATTTTTTTTAAAAAAAAATGGATACGAAGACGGTTTTTATGGAAAAACCATCATAGTATGTCTAAAATAATATTTTTTTTAAAAAAAATGGATACAAAGACAGTTTTTCGAAAAAATCGTCTTTGTACCCATACATACAAAGACGATTTTTTCGTAAAAACCGTCTTTGTATCTTTGTAATAATTTTTTTTTTGAAAAAATAGATACAAAGATGGTTTTCGTAAAAATCGTCTTTGTATCTTTGTAATAAACTTTTTTTTTGTTGAAAAAATAGATACAAAGACATTTTTTTTTACAAAAAACCGTCTTTGTATCTTTACATACAAAGATGGTTTTTCCATAAAAATCATCTTTGTAGTCTTAAAAATATATTTGTTTAAATGGATAGAAAGACACGTAAATAAGTACTAATTAAGTAAAGAACATATGTTGTTAAGATGGAATAAACATAAATAAGTAAATAAATTTCACTTATAATTAATTTTGTGCGTTATAACATCCATCAATCATACAAAATTATTTAATACAATATATTTTTAAACTGAAACTAATTTATAACCTATGCAGACTATGTTACTCAACATACTGAAAAGAAAAAATTGCCATTGGGACAATATCAATTATACTAAACATTGCATTCATAGGCAACTTCATATTAGCTATGCATTCACACCTTTAGAGTTTGAGGGTAGTCTTAGGCCACAAGCAGCTAGCAATGCCAACTGCTGCTTGACCTGGTGAAAATGCAGAATATACTGTCTTAACACTTACCATCTCCCAAATCACCAACAATTATCTGTTTTCAAACAAACAATAGGCCACAAAAAAGTGTTTTACTATCTCACATTCAAACAAAATATATAGTAAAATTCTTACACTTGCAATCACACAAAGTCAAGGTGCATGCACTTTTGTTATAAAAACTTTATGTGTATAAAGTTTAGCCTTGTTTCTATTTTCCTTAAGAATGTTAGGGAAAATAAAATTATAAGGAATGGGGGTTTATTATATGTAATAGCATACAAAAGCTAAAAGAAATTAAAAGAAGAACAACACATTGAATAGGTTATGTGAAGCACAATTAATATAAGCTTCCAACTTAAGATGTGCATTGAATAGGTCCATTTTGATCATTTCTTCATAGCAGCTCACTATCTTCTTATGTAATTCATAATATTCTTTCATTTTACTTAGTGGCTTCAAATCCAACTCAATGAAATACACCTAATATAGATAAAATTGAATTTAAAATAAGATATAAATATAACAAGCATTATAGTTATTCTGTTTTGTACAAATAAAGAGACCAGAATCATTCAAAGTGGCTACTGGCGGTAATTCAAACTCTTAAATAGTTAGTCAGGTATCAATATGTCCACTCATTCCCGAGCGAATCAGAAATGAATGATGAACTGGCACATAATAAATTTCTTTAACTATGAGAAATTTCTCAATAAATATGTTTATATGCTAGCTCTTCATATTCTTAGTTCATTAACTTAATATTAACTTGAAATGCGCTTATTAGTTGCATAAATTTGGCTGTATTGATAAATTCTTTCAATCATTATGATTTTATTTTCAAGTTTGCAAAAGCTAAGCATCCATCGTGATAGACATGAATTTAAATTAAGGCCACATGTTACTGCAAGTTCAGCCATGCCTATACAGAAAATTGTTAGTGATTAATCCCACCTAGTGGGATAAGCTTTGGTTGTTGTTAGTGTAAGCTAAAAAAGAAACATGAGTAGGGGCATTGCATGCTACTCTAAGCAGTAGAACCAAAAAATAAGGATGGTAAGAATTGAAAAATTAGATTATCAACAATAGATGTGTGAATTCCTCAATTACCTTGAACTGAAACTGCTCTAATTGCATTGATATTAGCAGTCCCATTAATCCATGAACAAATTGATTGTAGCAACAAAGAGATACTCATTCCATTCTAGCCTGTCCAGCAGTATGTATTTCACATAGTGCCTTAAATCCATGATCTAAACCTGTTAAAAAAATTACTTAAATCAAGCTTAAAACCTAAAAGAACAATAAATTTGAAGAAACTGAAAGTAACACCCCTAGCCTCATTATTTGGAACGAAGCATATGATTCCATATAAAAATCAGGTATTAACAGTATATTTATTCACTGTAACAAAGGTAAAATAAGTAACAAACAATGATATGTAGGACCCTAATATTTTAAATGAAAAAAATAATCGCCAGTATTCACTACAATATTATTAAAAGTCTATTTTAATAATTAAAATATATTTTATTCAATATATTATAAATATATAGTATCCCTTTTGCATTAAAAATTGCTTTGACAATGGTTCCCAAATCACGTACAGAATTATTAGTGTATAGGCCTAATAAGTAAGAGTTCACATATAAGCTTGAGTAGAAAGTTTGTTAAAAATAATGGTTGTTTCATCCCCATTTCTTATTTATGTCTTTCTAAAATTAAAATAGAATATAGATAATAAAAAAAATAGAATATAGATAACAAAAGAAATAGAATATATTTTATCTAGCATCTTTTGCAGGATTAATGGCTGCACAACATAAACCAAGAATGCTTCTTTGGATAAGGACGACTTCAACAACATTTTTTATTTTTCATTATTAAGGAAAAAGAGAATAATTCACCAATTAGGCATGTGGAGGATTCAAAGATCAAACATTATATGATAGATATATAAAAATAAATAAACAAATAACCCACTTGATCAATTTTCAAAGGATCCCCTTCAAGAAATCGAGCATCTGCAGGAATAATATCTCTAAATTTGATGCTGATTATGTCACCGGAACCAGGATCGCGGCATCTTTCTCATTCCACCTATCATCTCTAAGAACCTTGACAAACACAGTCATGAGAAATGAAACTATAAAGGGAAAAAGAAAGAAAAGATTCCTTCCAGATGCAAACTGCAACAACAACAATAAGGAATCCACACAGTACTGAGATAAAACAAAAAAGAAAGACATTGAGTTTGATACCTTTGCTTTTGGAGCAAGCCGAGCCATGAGAACTGTTGCAGCATTACCAACATTGTTCTCCTCAATGAAACTGATAGTTGAATTGATGAGAAGCAAGGTAAAGATACCCACAAAGTCCAGCCAATCAGGAGCTTCCCCTGCACAAATTTATAAGAAACAAGTTCACATAATCAACCAACAAACTCACAAAGTTGCTTATTCAGGACTATGTTGATCTAAGTTCAAAATTCAATGGTGTAAACAAGAGGTACCTAAGTTGTATCAGTGTATCCATAATTTTAAGTAAGCAAATCAGCAGGATACTCGCAGGACATGTCTTTATAAGCAATAGAAGCATAATGATATTGGATGAGTACGAACTATGAAGGGGGTTATTTCCCTATTTTGAAGCACCATTGCTTCATAGACACTTACAAAATAGAACAGAACAAGGCTTTTCTAAAAAATATGTATTTAGAAAGTGGAGTTTGTTAAAAAGGAGGTTTTATTAGAAACCACCACTTCAAGGGAACTGACAATTCAGTCTTAATGCAATACCTTTGTCAAGCAAGTTATGCAAGTGATAAGAGTTTTCTCATCCTCGGTAACCAGTAGAGGGACAATAACCTAAGACATTTTAAATTCTGAAAATCAGCTTGAACTTTTAAGTTTAAAACAAATCCCTGCTTCCTTCTCCAACTAAACATCTTAAAAGGATGGCCAATAAGTAGAAAAACCAAGAAATACATACACTTAAGCATATGAATGGATAATTCTGAGATAAAACAATGGTGAGGCAGTGCTCTGCTTCATTTGAAACCTGAAGAATAGGTGAAAATTGCGGAGCCCGGGAGAAGAAAGCAACTACATAAAAGAAAAACAAGAACATGATAAAGCTGCTTACCTTAGGAACAATATCTCTTATTATGTCTCAGAAAGCTTATAAGAGGGGGCATATGTGCAGTTGCAAGTACTGCAATGAACAAGGGCATTATCCAACAAAAA
>QARZ01040431.1:108209-120515 GCA_013407115.1 Glycine latifolia
GAAATGAAACAGAAAATGGAAAACTGCCCTAAACAATTTTAGAAAAATTTAAAAATACCACAGTAAATATCTATAAATCATGCTTGATTTTTGTAATTTTTTTGGTGATTTTTAAAAATCATGAAAACACAAAATAAATTCAAAAGTGGTCTAGATCATCGAATTTGGCAATTTGGACCCCTCCTAATCATGTTCGCCCTTCACAAGTGTATTAATTTTCTCCACATTCTAGGAAAATTTCAGCCCATTCCAAGATAGTTTGCTGTGAAATGACCAGAATACCCCTACGCTAATTGATAAAATGGTGCTAAAACTCCTACTTAGAGGTCGAATTTGCCAATTTTAACCCGCACCTAACCCCAAAAGGGGTTAGTTTTGCTTACAATGAGGGATAAACGTTGCACACCAAGTTTCACAGTAAAACTCCACAGGACCAAAAAATTCTAGACAACAAATTGCACAACAAACACAGTTACACTACACAAATTCTCTCCCTACTACTCCTCTATTTTTTCCTCTGTTTTTCCCCTATTTTGCTCTATTGTTTTCGCTGTTTTGCACCAGCACCTCACACACACTTCATAACAACCAACAGAAACAAGGAAAATATGTAACAAAGTGCAATTATGTAGCAGGATGTAAATATGCAGTGAATGTAAATATTTTTTTTCTTTTATATTTTACTAATGCCATTATCTAATATGCAGTGAATTAAAGTTAGCACACACTGAATCGTGTCCTCGGCAACGACGCCAGTTTTGATAACTAATGTCGTATCGCTTCAAAACAATTAAACTACGCTAATTCTATAGAACAGGATTAATCTACATCGACTCAGAGACACAATCAATATGGTTCCAACTTCAATTAACTAGTAAATAATGGGGGGATTTTTATCAAATAGTTTGCATGCGTGAATAAAAATTGCAGAAAAACGTAACAAAATAGAAACTAACAAAATTGATAAAAGGTATTCTAAAACAGATTTAAAAGCATCAATCAAATTCACCAAACCAAGCAATACAAATTATCATAGTTCTCAGATAATGATTTTGTTGTGAAAGTTCATTCAATTTCATTAGAAGCAGTTCAATCGAATTAATCCCTAAATTAATTGAAACCACAAACCTAATTGAAATATCATCCAAATAATCTGTGATTAAAATTCAAAATTAGGAAATGAATCCATAACCTAATCCACTTTTAATCCTAAACACATTCATAATCATGAAAATCAAATAGCGGATTGAGGAAGAAAGTGAACATTCAAACAGAATTTGAAATACCAAACCAGAACTCAAATTCTCCTTGTTGGGCTTGGATCCTTGGATTGATTGATTGTTTAGTCTTCCATGATCATCATCAATGAAAGCCCCTTGAAATGAGTGCAAGAAAATGGAAGAACAGAAATGAAAATGAAGAACAATGAAGAACAATTGAGAGAAAATAAGAGAAAGAGTTTTAATTCTAAAAACTTCTAAAAGTCACTACAAAATGTGTTTGTGCTAAAATGAAGTGTGTCCATCTAAATAACTAAAGTTACTTAAATATAGTGACTGAGGGGAAGGATGGGCCACAATGAAGTCCAACTAATCTAGCTAATTACTAATTACACCAATTTTGCAGCCCAAAATTCAAGTGCAGTGATTCTGACTTCCAAGCCTAAAATGACCCTCAAAATGATAGAATTGGCCTTGGCTTATCTCTGACAAACTTGTAGATCTTTTCCTTATCTTTATAGGGACTACTCATATGCACCATTTGGAGTTCTGTAGAGCCCTCTAGGGCCTACACAAGGAAGATAGGTCAAGTAAGCAAAAACTCCGAAAATAAGCAACAATTATCAATTAAGTCTACTTGTTTGCCTAAGGCAAAAAATGAATTAGAATGGGAAAATAAAAGTCCAAGAGAAGTCAAATAAGCTAAGAAGAATAGAAAAATATTAAACTAAAAATACTCAATCAAGGGGAAGGGACGAGAGGAGAGGAACATGTATGAGGAAGAATGAATTTTTTTTGAAAAGAAGCGACACTGCAAGCGAATAAAGACGAACCCACTCACGACGGGTTTTGGCTTTTTAATAAAACCAACTTTGGCTATCTAAATTCAAAGACGATTTTTATCAGAACCATCTTTGAAAAGAGGTTTTAAAGATGGTCTTATAAGAACCGACTTTGAAAAGTTTTAATTATTTACAAAAATGCCACCGGTACTCAAACAAAGACAGTTATTTGATAACCGTCTTCAAATACGCGTCGTTGAATCAGCCTTTTGTAGTAGTGAAGTGTTAGGTAATGGCAATAAATCAAGAGGAGTTAAAGGATTGAAGCTATAAAGAATTTGAAAAGGAGATAAGGAAGTGGTATTATGAACCACTCTAGTATAAGCAAACTCAATGTGAGGTAGACACTCCTCCCAAGTCCTCAAATTGCCCTTGGTGTAGCATCTAATGAGTTGACACAATGTCCTATTCACCACTTTGGTTTGGCCATCCGTTTGTGGGTGGCAAGTTGATGAAAACAAGAGCTTTGTGCCAAGCTTACCCCACAATGTCTTCCAAAAGTGGCTAAGGAACTTTGTGTCTTTATCACTCACAATGCTTCTATGCAATCCATGAAGTCTCACCACTTCCTTGAAGAAGAGATTGACCACGACACAAGTATCATCATTCTTGTGACAAGGAATGAAGTGTGCCATCATGGAGAACCTATTAACAATAAAAAAGATAGAATCCTTTCCCCTTTTGGATCTTGGGAGACAAAACACAAAATTTATGGGAATGTCAACCCAATGGGAGTTAGGAATAGACACACATAGTTTCTTTTCCTTGAACAAGAACCCATCATGTCTAAAATACCCTTGTTGAGCCCTTCTCACACAAAGCAAAAATACTAGAGAAGTCATGGTCACTTGAGTACAATTCCTTTATGTGATTAAAACCAAGCAACTTAGTTTCAAGCATAGAAATCAAACAATGCTTCCTTGATAAGGCATCTGCCATTACATTCAATTTGCCTTGCTTATGTTTAATAACATAAGGAAATTGCTCACTAAATTAAATCCACTTAGCATGTCTCTTGTTGAGTTTGCCTTGACTTTTCAACTATTTAGAGACTCATGATCACTATGGATCACAAATTCCTTAGGTAAAAGATAATGTTGCGAAGTTTGCAATACTCTAACAAGTGCATGCAACTCTTTATCATAAGCGGAAAAGTTTAAACATGCACCTTTCAATTTCTCACTAAAATAAGCAATAGGATGTTTCTCTTGAATCAAAACTCCCCAATGTCTACATTATATGCATCACATTCCAATTCAAAAGAAGCATTAAAATTAGGCAATGCAAGAATAGATGCATTAGACAATTTATCATTCAATGTTTGGAAAGCAATTTCATGTTCTTGCTTCCAAGAGAAGCTCATGGTTTTCTTTATCAACTCATTCAAAGGAGAAGCAATGGTACTAAAGTCCTTTACAAATCTCCTATAAAAGCTTGCTAAACCATGGAAGCTTCTAATGTCCTTCACACTCTTTGGAGTTGGCCACTCCTTGATGGCTTTCACCTTCTCTTGATCCACTTGGACTCCTTGAGCACCTACTGGAAAACCTAGAAACACAACTTGTGAATTGAAAAAAGTACATTTATCAATAGCTCTATATAAGGTTTCCTTCCTAAGCACATCAAATATACTTTTCACATGCATCAAATGATCATTTAAATTCACTATAAACAAGAATGTCAACAAAACACACTACCACAAACTTGCCTATAAAGTGTCTAAGCACATGATTCATAGGCCTCATAAAGGTACTAGGTGCATTAGTCCATCCAAAAAAAATAACTAACCATTCATAAAGTCCAAATTTAGTTTTGAAAGCTGTTTTCCATTCATCCCCTTCCTTCATCCTTATTTGATGATAACCACTCTTAAGATTAATTTTAGAAAAGATAGTGGAACCATGCAATTCATCTAAAAGATCATTATGTCTAGGGATAGGGTGTCTTTACCTTATGGTGATATTGTTTATTTCCCTTTAATCAGTACACATCCTCCATGTTCCCTCCTTCTTAGGCACAAGAATAATTGGCATGGCACAAGGACTCATGCTCTCACGGATCCACCCCTTTTTAAGTAACTTTTCCACTTGTGTTTGAATCTCCTTTGCCTCCATGAGTGAAGTCTTATATGCTTGCCTATTAGGGAGTGAACAACCTAGAATTAAATCAATTTGCCTCTTAAAGGAGGTAAGCCATTAGGAATTTCTTTTGGAAAAACATATTCATATTCCTCCAAAAGATATTGCATGGCTATGGGTATTTTTCTCCTTCCTTTTCAATATGCAAACAAAGAGAGTTAGGAACCATATAATAAAGAGGTTGTCTTGCTAATAACACTCTCTTGACCTTTTTTACTCTCAAGAACAAACTCTCTTTGGCCTCATGAATTTTTTTGCTCTCAACTCTTTTCTATCTTTTTTTTCACTAGTTTTCTTCTTGGATATAGCTCACGACTTTTGCCTTTTTATTGCTATCAAGTGCAGTATTTTTTAAGCTCTTGAACTCTCTTTTATTTCATCCTCACTATCCTCACACACTTGTTTAGGAGTCAAAGGTCTTAAAATAATTTTCTTGCCTAAGTGCTTAAACTCAAAAGTGTTCTCCATGCAATTGTGTATAACTTTCCTATCAAATTGCCAAGGCATTCCAAGGAGAATATGTCCAGCCTCCATAGGTACAATGTCACAAAGAGCTTCATCCTTATTAGAGTTAATAAAAAAAAAGGAATGAGCACTAGGGAATTTACCATCACTTCTCCACTCTCACTAAGCCATTGGAGCTTGTATGGCCTAGGATGACTTGTGGTTGGCAAGTGTAATTTCTCTACAAGTCTTGTACTAGCTACATTGGTGTAGCTGCCTCCATCAATTATAAGAGAGCAAGCCTTGTCTCCAACTAAGCACCTGGTGTGAAAATATTTTCTCTCTGAGTCTCCTATTTTTCAATGTAAAAATTGCTCAACATTCTCCTCACCATTAAGAGATCACCCTCAACGGATTCCACAAGTGTAAGCTCTTCTTCTTCTTTACTTGAAGAGCTAGTTGAGCCACTTGAAGACTCACACTTTATGCCTCCATCCTCAAGCAAAATCATTGTTCTCTTGTTGGGACATTGTGAAGCAATGTGCCCTATTGCCAAGGCACTCAAAGCACTTGATATTGCTTGATTTTGTTGAAGTAGGGTCCATAATTTATTTTCTTGAGCTCTCCACCTTTTCTTCTTTATTTCTCACTTGAGAAACCTCCCTCCTAGGCTTATCCTTCCAACTGAATTTTCCAGCCCCATTGGTTTTGGAAGATTTCTTCCTTTTGAGTTGTTGCTCTACTCTTTGAGCTTTGTGGACTAGCTCCTCAATTGTACCATAGGAACGTAGCTCCAACACATCTTGAATGTCTCTATTCAAGCCATGAAGGAACCTAGCCATGGTTGCTTCTTGGCTCTCCATAATTTCAGCCTTTATCATCATCAATTCCATCTCCTTATAGTAGTCATCAACACTCTTGTAACCTTGGAATAGTCTTTGGAGATTGTTGTGGACTTCTCAATAAGTAGAAACAAATCTTTCTCTCAAGCACCCCTTCAAGTCATTCCAGCAATTGATTCTTGGTCTCCTCAACCTCTCCATGTCAATTTGAATTTGGTTCCACCATACCAAAGTATAGCCACCAAATTTTAGAGTTGCTAGAATCACTTTCTTCTCTTCATTAAAGAGTTGGCACGAGAAAATTTGCTTTACTTTCATCTCTCACTCAAAGTAAATTTCTCGATCATAAGTGACAAGGAACTTTGGAATTTTAATTTTCACTCCACTCTGCTCAATTCTCTATTTCTCCCTTATCTCTCATCTTTCATAACCCGCAAATCTTCCTTCTTTCTATTTTGTCTCCTATTATTTTGTCTCCTATTGTTGTTTTCTCTCTACTTCTCCCTTTCATTCCCTTCCTCTTCATAATTTTCTCCATGAGAGGATGCATATTCACTCATCCTCCTATCCTCATAAGCCTCTCCATCCACACTCCTAATTGGATTACTCCTTCTTTGTGTCTCCCTTTGTAACTCCTCAAATCTTGCCTCCATTTTGGTTTGTAATTCGTCCATTTGTTTTGTAATAGCCTTCATCAACATAGAGATCTTAGGTGACAAAGCTTCTTCACTCAACATGAGAGGGAAACTTTGTGTGCAGCATGGAATAGATTTCAAGAGCTGATTCAGAGGTGTCCACAGTATGACATGTCTGTGGGTAAAAAGGTACGTATTTTCTTTAATGGCATGATACCTGAATCACGCCTTATTGTTAATGTTGCAGCTGGTGGTTCGATAAGATAAAAAACTTTAGTTCAGACATATAAATTAATTGACTCTCTAGCCCGCGATGAAAATGAACGCACCCCAATTCAGCCCAAAAGAGAAGTCATCCAGCTGGGAAGTAATGATGCAATGCTGGCTGAACAGAAAATATTAGCTCAGCAACTAACCAATTTAAATGCAAAAATTGACAAACTCCAAGTCTCAGCAGCCCAAGTTTCATCCAATAGAATGCCACCTGCCACATGTGAATATTGCCAAGGTGAGCATGAATCTAATGAATGTCCTATATTAGTAGGAGCTGACCCTGTGCAGGTGAATGGTCTTTGGTACGATCAGAGGCCTCAACAAAATTTCCAGAGAAATCAAAACAATGCCATGGGGAATAATTTCCAAAGGAGAATCCAAGGTGGTGGATTAGATTATAAATTTAACAACTATTTGCAGCCTCCACCGATTCCTCCCAAAGAACCATCAGAACTGGAAAAAGCTATGTTGCAACTGTCCAAAACAACTAATGAGCACATCCAGGCCACCAATGTCTTCATTAATGAGACTAGAGCCCATCATAAAAACCAAGTTGCCTCCATTAGAAACCTTGAGAGTCAAATTGGGCAATTGGCAAAACAATTAGCTGAAAGATCTCAAGGACAGTTTCCAAGTGACACCATTGTAAATCCTAGGGAGCATGCAAAAGCAATAACCACTAGAAGTGGAAAGGTAATTACACCTCCAGAGAATCCAACAATGATTCAAAAAGGAGCTGAAGAAGAAAATACCATAAGTGATGCAGAAAAAGATAAAGAAGCATCTTCAAGTAAGCAAGAGAAAAGCTCTGTACCTCCTAAGAAGCCAATGGATTTCTCCCGCTTTGAGAAGCCTCCTTATCCAGTGAAAAGCAGGCAACAAGCACAAAAGCAACAGCTTGCCAGGTTCTTAGAAATGTTTAAAAAACTGCATATTAACATTCCATTTGCTGAAGCTTTAGCTAATATGCCTAACTATGCAAAATTTATGAAAGAACTGTTGTCTAGGAAACATAAATTGCAGGAATGTGAAACTATTGCACTTACTGAAGAGTGCAGTGCCATAATACAAAGAAAGCTGCCACCAAAGCTTAAAGACCCAGGCAGTTTTAATATTCCAATTGCAATTGGGAACATCAATGTAGGAAAAGCTTTATGTGACCTGGGAGCAAGTATAAATTTAATGTCGTTGTCAGTTTGTAGGTCCTTGGGAATCATCGAACTAAAGCCTACAAGAGTCTCTTTACAACTTGTAGACCGCTCTTTAAGGAAGCCTACAGGAGTTATTGAAGATGTTCTAGTAAAAGTAGATAAGTTTATTTTTCCTGCAACTTTATAGTTTTAGACATGGATGGTGAGAGTGAAATACCACTTCTCTTAGGTAGATCATTTCTAGCCACTGCTAGGGCTTTAATAGATGTAGAGAAAGGTAAACTAGAACTTAGGATGGATGATGAATCCATTACTTTTAATGTTTTTGATGCCATGAAAAATCCATCTGATGAACATGATTGTTTTAGGCTAGATGTTTTGGATAATGTGATTAGTGCAGGTCAGTTGGAGGAAGAAGAAGAACTTAAAGAAGTGCTGGAAATTAGAAGCCAAGAAACCATACAAGAAGAATTAGAAATAGCCATGGAGGTGCTGGAGAAGAAAAAAGATGACATCCCAGTTGGAGCACCAAAAGTGGAGTTGAAAGAATTACCGGAAAACTTGAAGTATGTGTTTCTAGGTGATGGAGAAACCTACCCTGTCATTATCAACAAAGGGCTGGAATTTTGTGAGGAAGAACAATTGCTGAAAGTACTTAAAGAACACAAAACCGCTATAGGTTGGTCCATCTCCGATTTGAAAGGTATTAATCCTTCCTTTTGTACTCATAAAATTCTTATGGAAGATGATATGAAACCAGTAAGACAGCCACAGAGGAGACTTAACCCCACTATGAAAGAAGTGGTAAGAAAAGAAGTGGTTAAGTTGTTAGATGCATGTATGATCTACCCAATTTCAGACACCGCATGGGTAAGCCTAGTCCAAACCGTTCCCAAGAAAGGTGGGATGACAGTCATTCAAAATGACAACAATGACTTAATCCCCACAAGAACAATCATAGGTTGGAGGATGTGTGTAGATTATAGAAGATTGAATGATGCAACTAGGAAAGATCATTTTCCCCTTCCATTCATGGACCAAATGCTTGAGAGATTAGCAGGGCATGATTATTACTACTTTTTAGTGAAATTTTTAATGAATAAGCAAGACGCAAAACCACGCTTGCTGCGTTGGATGCTTTTGTTTCAGGAATTTGATTTGGAAATTAAAGACAAAGCCAGAGTGGAAAACAAGGTAGCAGACCACTTGTCAAGGATTCAAGACAAAAAGTTGCAAGATAGTCCAAAAATAGAAATAAATGAATCTTTTCCTGATGAGGGAGTGATGGCAATCCAAGTTAGCCCATGGTTTGCGGATATGGCCAATTACAAAGCTGTGGGTGTAATACCTGAAGAATTAAATTGGCAGCAGAAAAAGAAGTTTCTCCATGATTCAAAGAGGTATTTATAATAACCATGATTTGTAAAAAAAAAAAAAAATTTAATATTATTTTATTTGGCGCTATTAGCGCCAGGAACGACGCCGTTAGCGCCATAACGTGGCCCTGTAGCGCGTTTAGCGCCAGAATGGCCCTGGAGACCCCCAGGTTCGAATATGTGGCGCGATTAGCGCCAGGATGCTCCAGAAAGCCATTTCTTTCGAATTCTTGGCGCGATTAGCATGGAGTGCAGAACTATTAGCGTGGGAACGCGGGCTGGGGCCTATAAAAGGCCATTTTTACGAGTTTTCGTCCGAGAAACCACATCGTCTTCTTCCTCGAGCCTCCTTTCGCCATTAATGAAGTAGAAAGTTGATTAGAACTCCTCCATGAGCTAGATTCCAGCTTCAGTTTCTCGAGAGAACCGTCAATTGGAGAGATCCCGTTTTCTAGGGAGCTTTGTAAAACTGAGTTTGGAAGGGAAAGAACAGAGAGTTTTTAATGGAAATGAATAGTGTTTCCTTTCATTCTAACGGTTGAGGACCGTTATTGATTGATTGTTTGTATGCCTTGTGTAGGGCGTGATACCGATATTGCTGGTGGTTGTGACCACGAAGCCGGGAGAGTCGGTGTAGCGCTGAAAGCAGGTAAGCTCTTTGTTCTTGGGAGTGTTTCCCTTTGATTGTGTTCCACCATACTCTAGTGAGAGTAATGGTCATTGTATGAGTTAATGCATGTATATTGAAATAGTGTGTTACTGTTTTGATTGAAAACATGTACTTGATATACATGGATTGAGGTGATGTGTGTTGATTGATGAGATTTCTCTGGCCAGTAGAATAGAATAGAATGTATATATATGTTTGAGTAAGTCCTAATGAGAAATGTGCCCATATAGATGGATGTAGCTTCCTCAGGCTAATGATAAAAAGTCCTGATGAGAGATGTGCCCATATAGATGGATGTAGCTTCCTCAGGCAAGGATAGGAAGTCCTGATGAGAAAAGTGCCCACATAGATGGATGTAGCTTCCTCAGGCATTGATTAATGATATATATATATATATATATATATATATATATGACATGTACATGTGATGTGTTTTAATAGTGTGATGGCTAAATGATGATGATGTATTGTATAAAAAGGGTAATGATGAACCCTTGAGACATATGTATATGTGGTGATATGGCTTGAGAACTATGATGGCTAGTTTGTAATGCCAATTTTGATATTATATGCATGGAAGTGAACCAGGGGGAGGAAAGACCTCCAAGGACCCTGATTTTACTGAGATTGTTATCTCACCCCTGTTGGGGATTATGTTTTGTAGGTGATACACAGGAAGTGGCTGATAGATCCCAGGGCAAGAGGCCCGAGTAGAGGGATATGGTTCTGAGGCAACCTTAGACATAGAGTTTGAGAGCATATTGGCTCCACTTTTGTTTTATGCCTGTGATTTTGTACCCTGTGAGGGATATGTATAGTTTTGTTATATACATTGTATATTATGAGAATTCACCATATATGATGTACAGTGGGTGTTGTTAATGACGTTTGATGACGTCATTTTGTTTATTGCTTCCATATTGATTATCAGTGATAATTGCTGCGTTAACGGATATAATTGAATGTTAATGAACCGGATGCATATGGGTCGTTACAGTATTTGTGGGACAACCCTTTTCTTTATTTTCAATGCACTGATGGGGTAATTCGCAGATGTGTAACTGAGTCCGAGGCACCTAAAATCCTTTGTTAATTCGCAGATATTGACAGCTTACTTGTTAAATATGGAGTCAACCGCAGAGTTGCCACACCATATCATCCTCAAACCAGCGGTCAGGTAGAAATTTCTAACCGAGAACTTAAAAGAATTTTAGAAAAGACTGTTGGGAGTTCTAGGAAAGATTGGGCTAAGAAGCTAGATGATGCATTGTGGGCATACCAGACTGCATTTAAAACACCTATAGGTATGTCTCCATTTCAACTTGTGTACGGTAAGTCCTGCCATCTTCCAATTGAGTTAGAACATAAAGCCTTGTGGGCAACTAAATTCTTGAATTTTGAACTTTCTAAATCTAATGAGAAACATTTGTTGCAATTAAATGAGTTAGATGAGTTCAGGTTAGCTGCATATGAGAATGCCAGGATCTATAAGGAGAAAACAAAGAAGTGGCATGACAACAAGATTCGCCCCAAGGAATTTGAACCAGGAAAACAGGTTTTGCTTTATAATTTTCGCCTGAGACTTTTTCCCGGTAAGTTAAAATCCTGATGGTCTGGTCCGTTTTTAGTATGCAAGGTTTATCCCTATGGAACAGTAGAAATTTCTCCCTTAGATAATGACAGGCCATTCAAAGTGAATGGGTGTAGATTGAAGCCTTATTTTGGAAGGGAAGTGGATAGGAATGCAGTTTCCATTCCACTAAATTCATTGGATGATTGACAGTTGGTACGTCAAGCTCATGACGTTAAACAAGCGCTACTTGGAAGGCAATCTAAGTTTTTGATTTTGTTATTTTCAATTTTTGCAAGTTTTAATTCAGTTAGTATTTTATGTCTAGTTACACTCATTTATTCTTGATTTATTTTGGTTGATGATAATTTAGTAACAACATTTTTTTAATTTTAAGTGTTAATTTGCATTTTAGCTCTCTATTTTAAAATGTTATGTGTACAATTAGCTTACCTTAGAATTTAAAATTGACAAAAAGCATATAAAAAGCATTGTAGAGCATTCGAATAACTCACACTGATCGCGTGGGGTATGGCGCTAGTCGCGTCAGCTATTCGTATCAACCCAGCCCTAATTGCAATATCCACGCTGATAGCGTGAAATCTGGCGCTAGTCGCGCCAGCTGGGCGAATTCAAAGTTCACTGCTCCATCTATGGCGCTGATAGCGTGGAATCCCACGCTACTCGCGCCACTTATTTGAACCCAGGGGACCAAATTAGTACTTTCACGCTGATAGAGTGAACCTTGGCTCTATTCACGCCATCCATTCGAAACTAAGGGTCTCAATTCAAGATGTCACGCTGATAGCGTGGAATACCGTGCGAGTCGCGCCAAGTGTTCGAAACCAGATGACTCTTCTGCATCATTTCACGCTGATCTTTGGAGCATGGCGCTACTCGCGCCACGAGTTCAAACCAATTATCCCTGTTTTATTCATCCACGCGGTTAGCATGGTATGTGTCGCGATCCGCGCGAGAGTGCCATTTTAGTTTTTTAAAAGGGATTTTTAGACACCAAAGTCGCGCCTCACTGTTGCTTCCTCCATTTTCTCCCAAATTCTCCTGACTCTTCTCTAGTTCCCTCAATTCCATTCCATATTCATCCATTACCAAGCCTTCAATCTCCAGTCTAGGGTCCCCAATCC